>VWZY01003975.1:44861-110266 GCA_013399075.1 Chloroceryle aenea | reverse complement strand
GGAGCTGTGCTCAGGGGCTGGATTCTGGTACTGGGTTCAGGACACACCGACTGGGATTGAAGGCAGAACGGGCAGTGTCCTCTTGGGTGCTCTGAGGAAGAAACTGGAAGAGGACCTGAGCCAAGATGGCAAAGTGGGCCAAAAGGGACAAGACACTGGTGATCCCTCAGCCTTTTACTGAATATGATGTCTTTGGGTTGGAATCCCTCGCTGGTCAGTTTGGGGTCCCCTGCCCTGTCCCCTCCTCCCTGCAGGTGCCACCTTTCACTTTCTGCACCCCCAACGTGGTGCAGCAGACCCATCAGTGGCCTTGGTCTGCACCCCAACCCTTGGCAGTGACTCTGCCCATGGGGTGTTCTCCCTGCCAGCAGCAACCACTGCCTGTGCAAACAGCTGCTGCCTGCAGCCAGGGCAGGGAGTGAGAGGAACTGAGCTGAACGGTGAAATCCCTGACCAGAGCCAGCTCTGCTCTCACCCAGACCAGGACACCTGAATATAGGACAGCCCCATGTCCAAGGAAACCCTCCCTTCCCCAAAACAAAAGCAAGTAATAATTGTCTGGTTGTGTCTTAAAAACATAGATCTTCTACATCACCTTGAGGGGCAGTACGACATGAGGCTCCGCTGCCCACCTGCCCCACAGTGCCCTGCACAACCACCTTCTCACAGCCCCACTTAACCCCTCTGCCCCCCTTTTTTGTGGTCATTCTGCCTGCCCACTGCCTGGCATGGGATACAGGGTGTCCCCAAGGTGCCTGTGGCAACCACACGCGTGGCTTCTGCCTGGTGCCAGCCGCGCAGCGTGCCCCAGAGCTGCTGCCAAAAGGAATCTCTGCCCGAGCTGGTACGGCCGCCTTATTTTGCTTTGTCCTCAGTCTGATGGCAAGGTGAATGTCTGGGCGTATTTCATCCTCTTCTGTTTAGAATGAGGTCAGTAGCAGCAGCTCCCATCTTGTGCGGGTACAGCTGTCACCCGGCCGGCGGCAGGCAGCGGGGCTGGGCCTCGTGTGGCGCGATGCCCTCCTGCCATCTTGTGGGCTTCGCCTTCTTTGCAGGCCACCTCCCGTGCCACCCTCGCAGCTCAGAGCAGAACGCAGCCTGCTGCTCACGCAGCACCCTGGGTTAGGGTAAGTTTTCCAAAGCAGCTTTAAAAGAGGAAAGCTGTTTTAAAAATAAAGGTAGGAGAAAGGCTGAGGCACCGTCCCGGGGCCCACGGTCCATTTTATCATCAGCACTGACTACAGAGCAAGTGGCTGTGTTTTCAGAGCCCCAGCAGATGCGAGGCTGGTGGGGATCCTGGGCTTTCCAGCTCTCTTATCCTAAGGACAGGTATCCCCAGTCTGGAATTGTGAAGCCCCAGCTTGCTCATAGTTTATTACCATCAGAGAAGCCAGTGTATGCACGCTCTGGAGAAGACAAGAGAAGAAGAACAAGGAATGCATTTCAATTGCAAGTGCTACCAATCCAAACAAATAATGAGTATGATTCCTGTGAAATTGCCTGCTTGGTACTACTGAACCATGCTGCTGAAAAGAGAGCATTTCTAGTGCTTGCACATGGGTGTGGGGAAGGCTGAAGGAGAATAAAATAAAAATCTCCCCTCCCCTCTGGCAAGAGGAGAGATCCCAACACACGGTGGAGCTAGATGATGGCATATGATGCGCCCAAGTACAAAGGTACGCCTCCTGAGCAGGGTTAGGGACTAGTTTTGTCACAGTCAGACTTAACTTTCACACTCATTTACTGCTTATCGTGCCTTAGCCCACTTTCTCCATGTTGCCTACATTATGGAACTGGGGTGCCTCAAGTCACTTAAAATACAGCAGTGAATTTGTCTCTTCCCACTGATGGTAAATGCACCAAAGTTAGGAGAGAGGGAGCTACAAATCCTGAGGGTAGGTCTAGCCAGTCCCCTCAGCAGCAGCATCTCAGCCCAAGTGAAACAGTAAAAATCTCCCCCAGAACCACAGCATGCCAAGGATTTACTGCACACACCCACTCACCTTGCAAGATCACGGGAGAGCCGTGGAGCAAAAGCAAGGGGAAGATGGGAACTTGTTTTTAGCCAAGAAATGGGAAGCTCTGTTGAAATCCACTGCATCTTTCTTTTAGCCTCTGCTTACACTATTGTACACAAGATAAAAGTTCAATCATCTTCCCCTTTAAAAGGCAGGAGGTGCTAAAGCCCAGCTCCTACTTTGTAGGGACCTACCTTCCATTCCAGCCAGGGGCCCAAGTACAGAGGAGGATTTTGACCCCAGAGCCATGGTTTTTGCAGCTAATTCTCATTTGGGACGCAGGCAGGAGCACGTGGCACTACCAGCTCAATGGCTTCAGCTCCAAATGAGCTGACAAAGGTGTTCTCAGACCAGAAAGTTTTTGTTTTCTTTCCCACTGCAGCAGTTGCTCAGAGAAGCAGGTAGTTCACCAGCTGGTCACGCTCTCCTTGCAAACCTTGTTCCTCTTCCACGGCAGGTCACTCGTTAGCCTTTGATTCATCACTGCCTTCTCATTTTGGAAAACTTTAAATTAAATGAACCCCAGAGCAAAGAGAGGAGAGGCACAGGCCTGTGGTGGCAGATGGTTAAACAGGAGGCGGCTGGCTGTTGAGCCCTGGAGTTTTGCAGAAGGTGAAAGAGCTGAGGTGGAGGAGTGAGGCTGAGGGAAGAAGAACAGAGGGTGCCCAAGCAGCACTGTACAGCTGACCAAAGGCAAGCAGAGAGATGGTGGGCAGGTTTCCATTTCATGAGGGGGCACTAGTTCTTAGGCTGAGCAGGAAAAGGCAGTCTGGCAAGGACAAGGGCACAGCTTTCTAATGGTACAGGGGACCCCTGGAAAGACTGTAAAATGAGAACAATCAATTAACAAGCTGCCGTGGCTTCAGGAAAGCCATTATAGCCATACTGGTGTAATGAGCACATCTGATGCACAGAAGCTATTCAACCTTCAGCCTTGTGTCTTATAAAGCACCTCTGGAGCACTGGGTAAGGCTGTTAATTACTGGAGTCAACCTTAGCAGACAGAGGTGTCCTCAAGTAGGGGTTGCTGTGATACCCTCGGATAATTTCTCCATTATGTCAATAACTAATTTCCTAAATTGGTCAAGAATGGACAGATTGGTGTCCCTTAAGCAAGACCTAACTCATGGCTAGGGGAGCAGTTACAGGCACAAGGACTGCAAAGCCCATTCACAGGTCCTTGAGTGCACCCACCCACACACACACCACACTACTGGTGTAAGCCATGAGTAAAACAAACAACCAATGCATGTAAAAAGCCTAAGCAGCCAACGACAGACAGCAGCTTGAGCAGTTACACTGCAAGACAAATCTCATTGCTCTACTTAATACAGGCCGTATCATTTTTGGTACTTAAATGCAAACATCTTTTCCCAAGGGCAGAAGAAGTGGTAGATTTGGAAACTGCGATACAGGCAGGTCGGAAATCCCCCTGTTTCACACAGAGGTTGTATGGTTCTGTTTCAAAGCCAAGCACAACTGGGAAAAACAACTGTCCCAAGCAGGGCTGTTGTGAAGGGACGCAGCGCTGAAGGCTGCGCACAGCTTGTGGGGGAGAAGGGAAATGGGCATCTTACTGTGTGACAGCATTACACGTGTCTGAGCTTACCTGCCCGAGACTCTTCTGGCTGAATGCCTGGAGTTAAATCAAAGGAGGCCAAGGAAGACAGGAGAGAGGAGGAATTGAAACAATGACAGCAATAAAGCCCAATAATAATTACAGTCCTTCAGAGGCTCGCCGGAGAGTGAAGTACTGGAGTAACTGCTGCCAAGCCTGCTGCCAGAAGGGTGACAAGCTGTTTTTCCAAGGCCAGTTGATGAACACAAAAAGATATTAAACCCTCCCACAGCACAGATGAAAGGGCCAGGCAGTAGGGGTATGGAACAGAGGTGAGAGCAACCTCTTAAGGAGAAACATTACTGGAGCTGCAGAGGCACCTGGGTGTGCAGCCAAAGCCGGGCACTGATGGGCCGGAGTGGGAGGGCAGAGTTCAGGCTTTTGTCTAAGTTTCTGGAGATGTGATGGGGGAAGCCCTGGGCACCAAGCCCTCCTGCAGGCTTAGCCCCATCTCCTCTTTGTGGTGTAGTTTTGGCTGCACTGCCAGCCATTCTGCTCCGGAGGGATGGCTTCAGCTGTCCATCGCAGGCTGTTTGGAGGGGAAGGGGCTGGCAGGCAGCGAGTTCAAAGAGAAGTCCTGCTTATCTATCAACACAGGGAATGGGTTGGGGGGCACAAAACGGGGGTGCCAGCCCAGCCAGCCGTACCTGTGAGCGGGGGCCAAGCACCCACAGGCCAGGCTGCAGGGGGGAGAGCGAATCCAGGTGCACCACGTGCCAGAAGCATCTTCCCACCAAAACCGGCCAGGCGGCTGGGACTGAAATTTTATTTGCCTGGTGCATTCAGTGGACATTTTAATCAGCATTTCCTACAATCTACTTGGCAAAGAGGCTCAACTGGCAGCTGCTTGACTGAATGGGCTTTGCACCCAGTCTAACCTTCTCCATTCGCAGTTTCCAGTGCTGGAAAACCTCTCTGTCTCACTCTCCGAAGTTTCTATAGCAATCACAGCCATCCTAGCAAAGCACTGCAAATGGCAGCCCATTCAGATTGTAATTTTGCTGGACAGTAATTGCTCCTCTCTTCACTGGCCTCTGAAATGTTACTTTTTGGGAGATATTGACCGCAACTGGAGAAGACAGCTCCTCTGCCTGTATTTTCACCAAACTTTGCTCCCCCTCACCCCAACTAACTTTGTTAGCTGTTCGCAGTGTGTTTGAGCCTCCGCTGGCGGGGAGGTGGTGTCAGGCACACCACACCTCAGCTTTACAACGGGAGAGTGACACTCTTCACGAGCCTGCAGGGAAAATCCTCACCGCCCAACGTGGCATGTTGTGACCTGAACATTATCCATCACTGGAGGTAGAGAAAGTTAAACAAGCGTGTTTGGCTTTGCTAATTGTAAAAGACCAGAGGATACAAAGAAAGCTTTTTTCTTCACGTCAGTGAGCTTACTTTTCCTGGTTCGGTTAACTTCAGCTTAAACAATCACTTGATCTTTTGTTCTGAGCTTCATCTTAATTACCGTGACACCGAAGAACCGCGTGCTAAAAATACATTAAGTAACAGAACAAAAGGTTTTGCTTCTTGCAAGAAGAAGAAGACGCGGCAGAATTATTCCCCAGCTTGTGAAGGAGTCCATCAACCATTTCTTAAGCTCTTGTTGTAATCTTTCCCTATACTTTTATGGCTATTGTCACCTGCTGGAAACATTAGCTTAAAGCTGAGTAAGGGGAATTGTGGATAAGTGTCTGCAATTTGGCTTTGGACTGACACAGTGTGATTGCACTCACAGAATTTGAAGTCTTTGCACTGGCAGCAGTACTTGAATCTGGGAATATAGGATTCACATTGGAAAAGAGTGGATTTTTATAACAATTTAAATGAACAATTTCAGCTAGAGAGTGGATTAACAGAGCCAACTAAACCCTTCACCCTGACAAAGAACTGGCGGGAGGACTATAGAAACTCATCCAAAATTTTACCAGCGTGAATGCAGAGTAATAGGTCAGGGAGAAGCATTTCTGTATTTTAATGGCGCTTTTAGAATTCAATTCAATTTAAAACAAAAGTTGTTTTACAAATATGTGGAGAATGCAGAAGGCTGGAGAGGGAGCAAGTGGCCTGCATCCTCCATCTGCTCCATCCTCCCTCTACCCTCATGGAAGGGACTGCCACTGCAGTCTCCCTTCTCAGCAGACAGACAGGCAGACGCAGGCACTGCCCCGGCCCAGGGGTCAGAAACACCCCCAGACCCCACACCCTGTGTCTCATATGTGTCCAAAGCCAAGCAGCAGGATACTCCAAGAGCAAGGGGCTCAGGGAAGGTGCAACACACAAACCTGTGCTCTTACATCAGAAATTAAGAAAAAGATCAAGTATCCCAAGACCAGCAGCGCTCTTCTCTGACGTGAGATGGACATGTCAGGGATAGCTCACATCAGGGAGGAGATGGATTGGGGGGATACAAGAGGAATGTCACCTGGATGAACAAAACTGCAAAGGCAGGTTAGCTGCATGTGCTCCTGAAGAATTTCAGAAGAGGCAGCAGAGTATGCAACGGGACTTTTGGATTATTAGCAAAATTTCTAACTAGACCCTGTCAGGGGTCAAGGGGGGAAGGAACAAGGGGGAAAGGATCTTAAATGACTCTGGAGAAGAAACCAGTATTTACATGAGTAACAAGGCAACCATGGGTGAGTGCACAGCTTCTCTCTTTATGAACTTGTGTGGATCTGTGAAGGGATATTAAGAAATTTCCTGGATGACCTCAAACTTTGGCTACTACACTGCTGCGAGCAAGATACTGGAGCAAGTCGGTCACAGCTTGATACCCCGTATGACAATCCCCCTCTTCAACAAACGAGGAGATGGAATGTTTTCAGTAGAGGGTATGGAATTAGCTCCAAAATGCAACCTCGCCTAAAAAAAAATTATACACCACTGGTTTCTAAAGCCCAGCCTGTGAAACAGTGTTGGCAATCTTTAAGCAAGGACTGTCTGTCTGCCACCAGTATCCGTGGGGAAGCAGCTTGCTGCAGCCACTCACAACACAGAGGTGCTGCAGCGACCCTCAGACCCTCCCAGACCATCAGCACAGGGTCTCCTCTGCCTGCCTGAGTGTTTAACTGCTTCCCAGGGGCAATTGTCCAAACTGTGTAAAACCTCTAACACCTAACTGCAGAACTAACTGGCAGACAGCAAAAACTTGAGCAGTAAGAACCCCAAATTAAGATTAAAAAAGGGCTTTGTGGTTTACACTCAGCTGGAGCACCTCACCCTCAAGTTGCTGGAGAAAGAAGTCAAAGAGGTGGGGGGAAAAAAGGGTTCTAGGCATAAAAATTAGGAGGGTGGGCAGCAGTAACAAAGGAGGACAATTCTAACCTGCCTCAGGGGAGGCACTTTCTGACAAGCCCTGGATGCACCTACCCAAAGCTGAGCCACATGTAGGGCAGTGCCACGGCTCATCCAGGCAACCAAGTGCCCAGGAGCAGCTGGAGCTGCCAGTCTGGGGTTGCCCTCACTAAGTTATTAACACAAGGCCAATCTCTTCAAGTACACATGCCTTAGAAATAGTGTGAATAAGAAAGTTAAATGCTTATAAAATCCAGATTAATTAATTTTCCTTCATTACAATGAATTTCTCTCAAATAACGGGAGGATTGAAGAGTGCTGTGTGTCATATATTAGACTCAAAATGACATTTTCTTCTTTAAAATTCTTAGTATAGAGGGGAAATCCCAACAGAATTTACAAAGCCACCATATTTCACAAGGTTGTGATGAATCCCATCAGAAATCTGTCATTAAAGGCAGAAGAAAAATTACATGAATTGGTTAGGGTTTTAATCACAAATGTCAGGGTGTTTTCTTTCTCTTTAAAAGAGATGCTTTTTAAAAAAAATAAATACAAAATACAGAGAGGCACGTGGTGTTTAGTTGATGACATTAATTCTGTAACCCAAACAAGGAAACTAATCCACTTTGAGTAGCTGAATTATTTTTTGCACTATTTACATACTTTACTGAAGTATTTTGATCCCAGAGCCTCAGCAAGCATCTTAGAATATTAATGAGTGCAGCCTGGCAGCACTCCAGTGTTAAACAAGGAAGTAACAGCATTGCCATTTTATCATCAGGGAAACTGAGGCACTGGGATTATTAAGATCCAGGTAATTACAGAAAAGAAAACCTCCTGGATTTTGATCCTCTTAGAGACAGGTCTCGATGGAGAGAAGTGTCTTCTTCCTGGTGCCTGTGCTGAGCACTGTCTGAAACCTGCTCAGTTTTCTTCCTCTGTTTAAATTGCTGCAAAACAGGCAACACCCATCCAACTCTGGTGTCATTATGATCCCCTTTACTGGGAAATAAAAAAAGAAAAGCCAGCAATGGTTTTCCTTTTTAGATCAAAAAGCCACAACAGCAAGAAGTGAGTCTACAGCCCCTCCATAAACCTTTGGAAAACTGTCTCACTGCACCCAAAATACCGCGGTTGTTCCTTCTCTCCGTGTGAGCATCAATACTGAAAATGTCTCTGAAATACAGGATTGCATTGATAGGAAAAACCAAAGAGGTACGAGTGAGCTACTGTGCGAGAAGGCAAAATGAAAATGCAGCTTTGAAGAGAAAATGTCTAGGTGGACAGAGTAACTACGCTCGCAGAAGCTGCTGTTGAAACTTTTAGGCACTGGGAACGTTCAGTTGTCAATCACATACAGGAAACAACTTGGCTGAGGAATGCTCTGTCAGGACGTGGCCTTCGTAAACCAACGTGAAACGTTTCACATGGTCCATAATCACAGGGGTCTTGCTTCCAGTGAGAGCAAGATATCGTACTGTGTCAATAAGGTTACTCAGACACCTTTAAAAATAACTTGGCAATAACATTTGCTGAATGACTAAAGGAGAAACAAAAACCTGTTGCAGGTCTGAGATGAACTTGCAAGCTAAGAAAAACCTTAAAAAGCCAATATTTGAACTCGGGATAGAAACACCCACCATAAATCCAGCAATTTTAAGACCATTAAGGCATGGGCATAATTTATTCACAGGCATCTCATCGTTTACATTCTGTCAAACTCGACGTCTTAACGTGGAAATAAAAAGTCACAGATGACTGCTGACTGACAGCAGCAAGGAGCAGTCGGGACGGGACGGCTTGGAGCATAGATGCCCCAGCACCCTGGGGCACAACAGACCCAGTGTTGTCCTCATTGCCAGATTCTGTCCTGTGGCATTTGTCCGACCTCAGAAGCAGCCCCCTCCCCGTAATTCACTACTGGGAAGGGACTTGGTGCGTGCTACAGCACCTCTTCGGCATCATAAATAAGCAGATGGGGCCTCACTTTCTTCAGGGAAGTGATGGATGGAAATGTGCTGCTTCTGTGGTTGCTGCAGGGATCCTGCCCTGGCATCTGGGCCGACCCACAAACTGGTTCCCTTGATGTCTCCTTGTGGTCCTGACCTAAAAGCGGAAACCCACATCCTATAGCACAACCGCAAACACCACACCGTGATTTAAGCAGTGTTTCTTGGTTTCTGTCCCAAAACACTTCTAGAACATCCCCTATTTTCTCTCCTTGGTTACTGCTGGTGCCTAGCAATGACTGCCAACAGATGGCTTCCTTGCTGGCCAAGGAAAGACTATGGAAGCAGGGCTTCCATAAGCAGAGCTGGCTCTGAAAGCTTTTGGGAACTTCCCCGCCGTGGTTTGACAGAGCTCACCACAGCCCCAGAAGCTTTCAGTGACCCCTCAGTTTGGGACGAGTGCTTGGATTACAGAAAAGCCTCAAATACCAATAGACAAAGCTGCACCAGTTTGAACACAGATCTGCCCAAGGGACTCCAGGGAGGACATATGGGCTAAACACAGAACTGTTTTAAAACACCACAAATAAACGTCCAGGTGCAAGGTGCTTTAAGGTATCTACCACCACCACCTCCCGCTTCCCCACAACACATTCTGGATCAGAAAAGGGAGGAGGCATTTGAATGCTACTAGAAAAAAAGTAAAGGCTGAAATGAGTTATCAGCAGAGGCCCTGGCAGAGGAGTAGAGACTGCCATGTGTACAGAACCACACACTTTAATTTCTATATAGAGAGAAAAGCAATGCATATATATAAATTAAGTGTGTGTGTATACACAGACATACACAGATGAATCTCAACAGTCCCTCTGCTGAGAAACCCAATACAAATCTCTGACAATACACATCAATTATTTGGATACCTTAAGTGTCAGCATTGTATTCTGCCTGGGGGGGTCATAAATACACACTAAAATTCTCCACGGTAGTCACCCTTGTGGCAATAACCACATGGCTGATAAGTTGTAAACCTTAAGTGCAGGCTTTTGAAATTCTCTGAAGAACAGGTATAGCCAGTGTAAGCAACTTCCAGAAGAAACCAAAACAATCAGAACAGAAAACCAGAGCTGAGCACGTGGCTCCAAAACATCTGCACTGCCAGAACACATGCCAAGAGGACAGGACTCTCCAGTGCTCCCTGTCCCCTGAAGTCCCTTCTGAAAGCTTTCTGTAATTGTGATGGGTGCTGTGATCGAAACAGTTTCATCGGCTTAACAGAGGCAGAGAAGACTATTTTGGGTAACAGATACAGTACAAGAAAAAGGTCATGTTGCAAAATCCAAGAAAACCTCTCACATTAGAGGCCAGTGTATTACAGAGATAATTAGGGCAATCTTGTCAATCCATTTGCATAACATTTTCCCCTATGCAGGGCTTCTAAAATACATTCTTACAAGGACTTTCTATAAAAATACACTATAAGCCAATACACCCAACACCACACTTCCCTTCAGTGAGATTAAAACCAAGAATGGCACAATTACATGTTGAACTAAAAGTTTCCAACTACAGACAGAAGGATGGGCGACGTGTTCCGAGGTATCCGTTATTATCCCATCCTGTCACAGCAGGAGGGATTGGGGATTGCCTCAGCAGCACTGTGTGCTACTGCCCCCACCTCCAGGTGGGAACCCGTGGGAAGTTTGGTAGAGAGGATGCTGAGCAAGTGGAGGGTAGAGAGACGTCACCAGTGTAGAGGCAGCACACCCAGGCTTGCAAGAACCACGGAACTGAGGATTAACTTGCACTTAGAGGTTTCAGTGTACCTTGGTTTAGCAGAGCTTCTGTTGCCATCCATCCATGATGGCTTAGATCTTAATCTTGTGCAGTTTCAAGTGCTTTCAAGCTCCTCCTCGGGTTTCTGTCTTGGTTGCAACCATTAGTTTTCAGGGGAGAAGACTGAGTAACAGACTGATAAGAAACTCTGAGAGGCTGAAAATCAGTAGATGGCTGCACACAGAATACAGGAGAAACAACCCCACAAACCAGAATACCCTACAGAGGAGTTCCAGGACGCTAGCAGGGAGTTTCATACAGAAAGCACTGGATCTTTCTTTTGTGCAGACTTCATCATACACGACAGAAGCAGTGCACAGACCACACCAACCCTCTTCACGTGACATCGTGAACCCTGCCTGGCCCATTAACTTTGTCTCCAGACCAATTTTTCAGGCAAAAATTTAATCCTGTTAAATATCCTGAACAGCAAAGTTAAATTTTACAGAAAATAAGAGGCCAAATTACTCATCCACACACTAGTGGCACAGAAAAACAACCAAGTCCTCGTGTCTTGGGCACAAAAACCAATCAAGGGAAGAAAACACGGTCCGGCCGATAAAGTGCAATTATTATTTCAGTTGTGCTAAAATGCTTTCCAATTCTGTCCTTTTATTTCTCGGTGATTTTATTCAACTTTCAATTACAACTTTTTTTTGCTTCTGTCCCCCTCATTCCAGTACTGCTCAGTTTGCATCTCTGTAAGGCGCGAGACAGTGCGCTGAAAGGCAAAGATTTCCTCTTCTCCCGTAAAGACGGAGAGTCCTTGGGCAGAATCCTGCACAAAAACAGCACCGTGGAACCGTGAGAGACGTAGTTGTGCTGAAGTGCATCCTACCTAACTCCTAAGGCTGAGCGTTTCACAGGCAAAACAAGACAGCAGCGTGGCACCAAAAATTAAAACCCACGTCTAAAAATGAAACAAAAACACTTCTTGCAGCTAGGTAATCCTCTGAAGGAACGTAGCAAAACAGTGACTTGCATTTAAAACAAATTGATGACAGGTCAACTACCTGCTTTCACTTCTCTGGTGATTAATTGTGCAAAAGATGTCAAGAAATAATTTAAAAATCCATTAACAATAACCAGGTTATAGGGAAAAGGAAAAATGGAATAAGCAACATGCAAAATAGCAGTGCTCGGGAGGATTTCCGAGGCAGCCTAGGAAGGGGTAGAACTGGAGTTTTTAGAGATAGATTTCCTAGAGTCTAGGAAGAGGCAGAACAGACCATCTTTCATTTTGGTATTTTGAATGTCAGAGCTAAACTGAGAGCAGTATTTTCATACATGACTGAACAGACACGATGATTAACAATCAAAGTGACCCTAAAATAGTTCTATATTGTGACATTCCTTTGAATAAATAATGCAACATGCAGTTATGAGAGAGAAGGATACACTGCAGGGAAAGCAGCAGATCCCTAGTTAAATATTGACTGGATCCTTCTTCCTAAAAAGCTGCTCTGACAGCAAACCCAATTTTGTTACAGAAGGGAGATGATGTTAATAGCGTGTACCTGGCTCAACTCCAAATCATCCATCAACACTCTGCTGTCCTCTAGGTCACCGCTGTCACGTTCTAGCAGGAACAAGCTTTGGAGAGGAGCTGCTGCAGAACAAATAATTCGCACCTGAGAGAAGGAAAACGGCAACACTCTCATCACTCGGGCTTCCCAGGAAGGGGCTAAAACACACGTTTTGTGACCAGCAAACTTCACGTTACAACCTCGGGCTTGGTTGTCTGCCTTTCCAGGTATGTTCTCTTCCTCTTCTTAGCTCTGCTGTTGCAGATTTACCTGATGTGGCCATTTGTTGTATTAACCTTACAGGATCTGTTTCTCACAACTCAAGTAACTTTTACTCCTAGAACAGCATAACTGTGCTATTAAATACTTAAAAGTAGTAGCTGCTATACAGGCAATGAGGTCACAGTCAAGTTTACCTTCTAAAATAACAGCTATAAAGTGTTAGTGACCAATAGTTAAACTCCTCTCCGTAGACAAGTGCACTGCACACCCAGATCCATCCAAAGAACGTTTAAATTCCAGATTTCCCAGAAAGCCAAGTGGAGCCACTCTTCCTTTTACCTATGCTACTCAAATGCACAGTATTTGCTAATAAGAGTAGTGATGCTGTTATCTCGTCTGTCAGGAGCAGATACAATGTGCAGTGAGACAGAGTATCCCAGGAGGGCTGCCGTGAAGACAGCCTGGGATATTATTACAGGAGACGACACTCGGGGAGTGCACGCAGGCAAAACATTTGCATTGTGGATAGGGCTCCACAAATGGGCTCTCTCAGGTATTGCTACTTCTGAGAGGAGTTTAACACTTGTGTTTTTCCTGGGGAGGAAGCAGTAGAAAGCAGCTGTTTGCTTGCAGCTCTCTGTGACAGCATGCAGATAGAGCAGCACCCCCAACCCCTTCTTTCTAAGGCACTCTTATTAGTTTAGAATATATCCTCTTAGAAATGGTCCATTTCCAAACCACACAGCACAAAGAACGTGGCTGGCTTCAATCAGGCTACTCATATGCTCAGTTAGTTCAGTATCTTGCTGAATCCTTGGCCCTTGCTGGGCCTTTCTGATCATCTCGCCGGGACGTTCTTGAAAAGAAATGAATATCAACTGATGACTCCCAACTGCATAAATATTTGAGTGTGTGAATATATAAATCACACATAAGCTACAGTTTCCTATCTCGTATTACTTTTTAAAAAACCCTCTTAAAAGTGCCCTTCTCATTGTTCTAGTGGTGCTGGTTTTGCTTCCGTGATTGAAACCTCTGTGAATCCCCAGAAGTGCTGCATTTATCAGCACCATTCCATCAGCAGTTCTGCAACCTAACGTAAAGCCTGACAGCGACTGTGTCCCTTAAATTTAATAACTTAACTATGCTACTAACTGCTCCGTACCCTGTTCAGGAAGGCACTGAATCCCAACCAGCTACTCATACAGATTAAATCTGAAAAATCTGAATTTGCTGCAGCAGAGTTGGCAGCACAATCTTTCATTACTAAAATGACAACGTGGCTCCTGTGATTTTCCCAGGTTAGGAAAGAAATAACATCTCTGTTCAAGAAAGGCAAATGAGCTCAGCTTTATATTTATGGTCATGCTTAATACTCTTGGTAATAAAAAAAAACCCAAACTATTTCTCTTTATCACAATGAAGCTGGAATGATGTTTCTTAGCAGTGCTATTTCATTCTGCTTATATTTTCCAAATCTTTACTACAGAAAGCCCTCGTTCAATCCTAACAGTCAGGGTTTAGGGCTCCCAATGTTATACACGTAGGAAAGGCTTGGTTCTCACCTTATGCTCGTAGAAGGTGTCAATAAGCGTGATGAAACGACGGGCCTGGGTCCTTTTAGCCATTGTAAGAAGAGGTATGTTGCGAACAAAGACCGTGTCAAAATGCTTTGATATCTCCAGGTAGTCACTGGCCCCAAGAGGCTGAAACAAAACAAACCCAGTACAGAGTGATACATCCATGCTGTATCTTGAAATACTACAGTTACAGAAGAGAGGGTGTAAAGTCCTGCTCTTATTTTTTGTTTCTTCAAGCCTTGCTTCAGGAATGCTTGTGTGCCCCTACTAAGACACACAGAGGTGCTCACTCATACTGGCAGCTTTCCCTGAACAGTGCTCCCTAGTAAAACACGTGGCTCTTCCTCACCTTGACAATGTTATGGTCTCTGACAACCTCAAGCAAAATAATCACTATAAACCATAGAAGAAAAAACATGGTTAAGATACAAAGTCAACCAATAGCACAGATACTTTGGACAGTTATGAAGGTGCAATCCCTAGGCTAGTTACTAAATCCTAAGTAGACCTGTAGTTCACCAAAGACTAACCCAGACTGAGTAAAAATCTTATGTTCCAAGTACTGAAGGCATCAGGAAAGAGACAAAAATACACTTTTGTAGCCATTCCTTTGTTCAGGGTTTCACCTGTAATGACAAAATAAAAATCTCTTTATGAGTTTCTCTTTGTGTATCTAAACCATCAACAAAAGATAGGCACAAATAGGAGC
This sequence comes from Chloroceryle aenea, assembly GCA_013399075.1. NCBI lineage: Eukaryota > Metazoa > Chordata > Aves > Coraciiformes > Cerylidae > Chloroceryle > Chloroceryle aenea. Next base: position 95,511 of record VWZY01003975.1, on the reverse strand, counting down.
AGCTCATCCGAGTACGCATTCAAATACATTCATTTAAAATTACTTGGTGACATGGAAGGTATTTCTTTCTGCCAGATCTACCCTATCAGTACTGCAGGCTGTACTTCATCTTGAGCTATTAAGTCCTCATATTCAGGAGAAAAACTTCCCACTCCTGACACTCATCCCGTTAGTTTTACTCGTGCGAGTACTCGGCATCTTGGAAGCAACTACTCCACAGAGCAAGATCAGCAGCATTTTTGATGATGATGTCTCATCTCCCCTCCCAGCTAATGAAATGTGCTGCAGCAACAGTATAATGAGCTTATAAAGCATTGCACTACTGCTAATATATTAAAAACAATTAAAAAAATATATATTTTCTCTTGCTGAAATTGCTAGGGAACTTTGCTGTAGGCCAAGCAAAGCTGCTTGACTAGAACCTCTCTGTAAAAAGTTATTTTAAACAATAATTACAGCTGTCCATGGCCAGGACTTTGGGATTTATTTAGATGTAAAAATGAAAAACCTGTGGAAATTATTTATGTACCAGCACGGTAGACTCTTGGCTCTTAAGCCAGTTCTCTCATTTGCAGCCTCATGAGTCACCCTGTGCTCCCATTGACAGCCACACAACTTCTCTGTGACATCCAGCTGCTGGAGATTTTAAGACTGGTGGTAAGCAAATGGAAATTTTTATTCCATACTTAGGACTGAAGCATTGTTAAGTACAGAGGAGATCTAGGATGCCTGCGTACTGAGTACCTGAGACAAGAGCAATGATCCAACTGCACACGAGAAAGGAAATTATTTCTCGTGCCTCTCGTTAGGAAAGAAATTACAGCCATCACCTCTATTCAGGGTCATTCTTTTATCATACAAATAGCCCAAGCACTCTTCTGCAAAGACCAAAACCCTGAGGAAATATTCTCACACCGACACGACACTTTCTCACCCAAACCACATGAATACACCTTCCTCATTTCAAACACAAAGTGTCAAACATAAAAAAAAGATTCCTAATATAAGCAAATAAACAAAAATTAAAAGACTCAAACTTCTGTAAAACCCGCAAGCTGAAGAGTCCAACCACTGAGCTATACATCTCAAAACTTGGCAGGCACCTCCGTGGGCATCCAAACATGAAAATGAAGAACGTGGGGAGTTGGAGGAAACAGGTGGAGGACAGAAATAAGGCCAATGCATTTCAAATGGGAAGAAAGGAAGATGGAATGCTGCTTTTGCTTTTGATACAGCCATAAATCCACAGTTCACAGAGGGTTACCATGTGCTGCTTTCTCACAGCCAAACAAAAATTCCATCGACTCCAGCAGCGCAAAAAGCAGGCAAATAGAAAATTCCTCTAATTAAGGACATAAAAGGCAGATCATTTTGAGCTGTTCAACAAGAATCTCTGCATCACCTATGCCGGTGCTGCGTGATAACATTCTGCAGATGCTGGCAGAAACCTGCCTTTGGAGACACCAAATCTTAGGATCCCAGGGATCTGAGCCCAGCAGCCACGAGTGTTGTAAGGGGGTAGGTTTGGAGCTGCCTGCAAGGCTCGGGTCTGGCGAGATGGAACTGAGATCAGACAGCCTGCTGATGTATCTGGCTCAGCTGGCACTGGCTGTAGGTCTTTGCAGACAGGTCTTCTTTTATAAGAGTTTAGACAGACACAAGCCTGGAGATAAAGACAAAAGCTTTTAATCTTGTTCTCATCATGACTTGCTCTCATCTTGGACACAGCCTTTGATTTTCTTCTGCCTTATTCTACCCACTGTAAAAAGAAGAAACCACCAGCAAATGTGCAGGCACCATGGGACAGTTTAAAGCCCTTTCTGTATTTGTCTAACCTTCGAATGGGCCCGATTTCCATTCTGCCTCCAACTGCTTCAAAGCTTATCTAACTCACCAGCTACACTCAAAACACCCCCAAGGCAGGAGACCGTGATGCAGGGGCACCCCGACAGCTTCTCAAGCCACATTCTCACTGGCCTGCTGCCCTTGCAAAACTCTCACGAGGCCAGCACCAGCACTGACTGTGCCACAGCGAAGAGTCAGGAGAAATGGGTTCAAGGCCAGATTACACCACTGCTAGAGTCTGGCTGTACAGTCCACATACAGGAGCTCCACTGAGGAGCAGATTTCTGCTCTTTCAGTGGCCAACAGCCCTCCCCTTTAATGCTTACAGCCTTTTTTCCTCACCTTGCAGCAAGTATTGGCTGGGTCCCGACTGCCAACAATAAAAGCTCAGACTAGGAAACAAGACTAGTAGCAAATGATTTTAGACACTCAGCATTGTCCTCTGTATAATGATCCACAGTTGGAATTTATTTTATGAACCTCAAGCAGTCACAGAAAGTATTTTAGTCAGTAGCACACATGAAGGTATTACTACTTCTACAGTTGCTAATGAAGCTACAAATCCTCCTAATATTGCTACATATATAAGTAATCTTCTTCTCAAAAGTTTAGCCTGATTAATCTGCTCCTCTGAACAACATGCTAAAAATAACAACTTGATTTGGTATCTATTTCAGGTACCATCTGATGGGTTTTGTTTCATCAATCATCAAAACTCAACTTTGTCACTGTAATGCATCAAACACTTAGCATTTATTACCAGCTCTTTCACTTGCTGCAATCTATCTTAAAAACCAGCCAAGCCCAAACATGAACAGATAAGGTATCACTGCTCCTGCACGTGTGCCTAAGGTAAAGCTGTTGTCAGTGTTTGCCATGAACTGATGCCAGGAGTCAGGATCTCACATGCATCATGCTAATGCAAAACACATTAGCGCTGGCACGGGCTGCCCTCCTGACAGAAGTGTGTACTCCACTTCAGCCTGCTCGCCCGAGTTCTCACTTTCATTTGGTTTTCTTTCTCTGGCTACTTAATGCATTTTCAGCTATCATCACCTCGGTTCAAGTGGGATGTTTATTATCTGAAGCTCTTTGTGGACTGTTTTAAGAGTTAAGACATCTCCTGCTTCTATTCTGTATTCCATTTAATTAAAGTATAAACCAGCCTACTTTGTTGACTCAGTGACAAAGTTGCTCATCTTTTAGAGATTGTTTGAAGAATACAGAATGCTTTAGCTAAGTTAGAAAAAAGATATTTCATCTTGAAATGTTTTAGTTGTTGACATTTGAAGGGCCAATTCTAGTAGCATCCTGAAGAGTTGTGACTGACAACAATGACAGTTTAATGCAGACACTCCAACACTTCCTAAAACCAAAATACAGTTTAAGTCTAGATAGTATTTACAACTTAGCCACTAAGCACTAACAAAAAATTATAGATCAGCTCTTCTGTTCCCAAAGCAGCCACACTATCAATGGCAGAGCTGGTAAAATAGAGCACTGGGCTAAGGTTTCAAGATCACAATTCAAGAGAGGAACAGAAAAACCTGTGGCACGATCTGGGAGGCAGCTGCATGGTGAAGTTTCAATAGAAATCTAAGATAGTTACAGCAAACTTGGTGAAAAAGTTTGAAGGTGCTGATGGTAGTCCAAATCTACTGCAAAGCTCTGCGAGCTCCTGGCAAAATGAGAAGTTCATTTGAAACGTTATCGAGAAGCTGAGCATTTAATGAAGAAGGTTCTTAGCGTGTTTTATTGAAGGTTTCTGGTGGCAAAAATGAAAAAAATAATAATAAAGCATGGCATTGTGTAATGAAAGATGAAAATAACATGCAGTTTTGTTTTGGAGCCTCCTAACTAAGCACTATGAGCTGGCCTGCAACTTTACCATTGTTATTTCAACTCGTTTGAACACTGCTTGACATGAGGCTATACAACTTGTTGGTTAAAATCCTCACTAGCTGATTCATTATTCTTTCTGTTAAAATGCTCTTTGACTTAAGAGTATTCCCTCTTTTACTAAGAGGGAAGGCACCAAAACTAAACAGAGCAATGATGTTTCCAGAAGCAATCACACAAATGAAAGCACCATTGTAAAAAGATTTCAAGCTGAGAAGTCAGACACAGGTGTTAAGACAGCAGTTCCCTGCACATATCCAAGAGATAAATATTACAGTCCTGACTCACACGAACAAATGTTTCCCCCTCTCCCTCCCCTACCAGTATGCAGAGCAGTGGTTCTCATATAATTCTACTTAACACGTTTAGTTCTCGTCTCTGGTTTGTCACAAGATCTCATTTTTTCATGGACTTTTCAAATGCTTGTGTGAAAGAAGAATAATGCATTTCAACTTCAGCTCTTGCTACCACAACAGCGAGGCACTTCACCTGCAGCAAGGAATTTATGGCCACAACTACAGCTGCGAATCAAGAAAGTGACACTACCTCCGTTTTACAAAGAGAGGGCAGAGAAATAAAGTTAAAATCACACGTGAGCTTTTGCTACGAGGTTAAGGACACGGGGAAGTTCATGTTTAGATGGAGCACTATCAGTTCAGCCTACAACACCCACTGACTTCAGTCAGAACCATGACTACAGCACTCCAGGACTAAGAGCCTCAAGAACAGCAGCCAGAAAATGAAGATTACAATTGCCAGCAGGGAAAAGGTGGGGATTTTGGTTGTTTCTTTTCAGGGTTTGGTTGGGCTGGGTGTTTTAAACAAGAATATCACACACTAACTCTGGTGCAAACTGTGACAGAAGACAGTTAAGCAAGGCTGTTACCGTAGTACCCGGGAAGGAGGAGGGACAAGCTCAGGTAACACAAGCAACAGTCATTTTGGAATTTCCTAATTGCATTTTGATATTGACAGCACATCCTCTGTAGAAGTTGTTTTCCAGCACTGACATCTGCATGGATGAGCAGCAAAGCAAGGATCTGAGATCTGTACGACCTGGGGTAGAAGATACTTTCTGGATGGAGTACAGCCCCCTCCTCTCTCAGATTATCTCATCACAGAATCCTGTAAGAACTGCTTTTGCTTGATCTTTCAGCAGAAGGATTTTTAGCCATATTTCTCATAGTAGGAAGTTGTTTCAGACCTTTACTTTTCTCCTGCTTAATCCTGCAGGCGGATGAATACTGCTGTAATCATTGATATCTGCCCATTGCCCTGCTTCACCTCAGTTAAAGTGAAATATCTCTCTAGAGCGTGGCCCTCAACACAATCACTGCTGCCTTAGCAGAGCTTATCTGCTACATAACAACTGACGGAAGGAAGAAGTGCATATATCTCAAAATAACACATAAATTCCCCTCAAATAAGCCTCTAGATCACAACCTCATGATTTAAGTATTCAAAAGAACCCAGAAACTATGAGAATTAGGTTTATAGGTCATTCTAGTTATAGGTCTATTTAAATATTGATATTTACTCTTAAGAGTTCAAAAGCATGGTCAACTTTTTCTTTAAAAAAAAAAAAAGAAAAAGACATCCAGGCATTTAAGGAATAAAAAAATTCAATTTCAAAGAAATATCCTTAAAACTACAATTAGCTTTAAGAATTCTGTCTTCCTGTATTCCCTGTTCTAGGAAGTATAGGATCTAAAACCTCAAGGTCTGTGAAGCTTTCACTAAAGGGAGTGTTTTACAAAATTAAACCCAGACAGACGTAAGGTTAAAACCCAAAAGGTTTGACTGACAATATTACTACAGTTTTCCACCTGAAAGAAGTTTCTTATGTTAAATTTATAAAACATCCTTGTGTGTTAGGGCACAACGGGGGGGATGGGGGTGTAGAATCTGATTAAATTCTTAAGCAAATGAAGCTAATGAAAGACAGACTCTCAGTCCAGAGCTTAAGTTGCAAAAGCTGATCTCCTGCTTGCAGTAAAACAAAGATCAAAATCGAATTAAGGAAAATGATGTTTCTAGAAAGTTCCTGAAAATAACGCTCACTTCTCGAGGACTCCACAGTATGTTTGTTTAGAGCTACACCTGACAATCCTACGATCCTAAAGATGACACCAAATGATACAGTGGATACATTTAGGTGTTTTGAATGACAGTAATTCCCTCAGTTATTCAGAATCATTAAACTGCAGATGCAGATGAGTTGTGTCATCAGGCAGGGGCGACATGCAGTTGACTTAGAGATGACACTGGCATTCCTAAATCACTTGCTGCCTTTGAAAATGGTGGCTTTAAAAAAGCTTACTTCCACCTTTCATCTTGAAGTGTGGGCTGTTCAAGTTAGGAACCACATCTTCCCCCTGGTTTGTGTAACTCGCCAAAACAACCACCTCACAGAAACTGCTTGAGGCTTCTTTGTTGTGTTAATCTAGACAAACACTGCCTTCTGTCCCTCACAGAATGCTAAACCACCTCTGGAAAACAATCATCACAGGAAGATGACCTCTTACAACATCAACTTATTGCCTTAGCTTTGCTAAGGGTTAGTAACCTGCATTCCCTTGCTCTGTTTTCCAGCTCATACTGAAACCATCACCCTAAACCCCCCAGGTACAGCTAGCCCAGGATGCCCTAAGAGTGGCCAGAAGCAGGTGCCTAGGCTGGATCCAGGACTAGGACATGCACATGGCAATACTTTGCTGAGGTGCTCTCCCAGTGACTTGGGCATGAAATTCCATGCGTGTCTGTATTAAAACTTCTGAGTTTAACACGATTGTTTGTTCTTGAGTTGACCCATCACAAAATCAGTTTTGTGTGGTGTTCGAGGAACCACAAAGCCAGCGCTCCCAGCAGAGGGCAGCAGTTGCTATGAACAAGGGAGAGGAAGATTTTAAGACAAATATTATGAGAGAAACTTCTTCCTTACGCCCTTAGGACCTTGGAAGATAACATACAAGGTACACTGTGCCCTAAATTATTTATAGCACTCGAGATTCAAGCAAAACTGTCACAATTACATGGGAAAGGAGGAGGAGAGGGGACCAGAGAGGAGGAGAGGGGACAGTCAGAGGGCAAGTTTTCCAAGGCATAATGAACCTTTCTGTATAGTTACCTTTATGTGTAAACAGAGAAATGAACCACTCTGACAGTGCAGTAAGACTGATATTTACATGAGGGATAGTTTAGGGAGCTGAGATTTCCAAATCAAGTTAATATGTGCATTTTATTTTAAAATGTGTTGCCATCTGAACTTTGGATATACCTGTAACAGCTGAGAAAAGGGATAAGGAAAAAAAAAAAGCTTTCATAAACACATTGTTGAGTTCAAGTTATGAGATCTGACCATCCCAAAAGCCTTCTAGTATTCATCAAGGATAATTATAAACCCTATTTGCTTGTCAAGAACCAGCTTATTTGCCACTATAGTGAGGACTACCTTTTATTCACACACTAATTCAATTAAAAAACCAAACCTAATTACATTTCACAAAAATCTACTCCACCCACATTGTATAGAAGCAACTGTCAGGAAGAAACTAATTAAAAGTCAGAAAGAATGGAGGAAGTTCATCCTGGCATTAAAATTCAGGAGCTATACATTGGCATTGCACTTGGTGCCTCTCCTGGCCTTCTCTGGCTACATCTGTTCATTTTATGAGGCACGGGAGATGCTCCAACAACAAACACCCTGATGAAAAGCAAGCACAGCTCCTCTCCTGGACAATGACACTGGAGAAGCACTTAGAAGAGTCCACTCCAGGAGTAGGTTACTACTTCCATGCCACCACAAAGCTACCATGTACCACACTGCACGTAAACCCCGGTGTGCCAGGGCTGAAAAACTGCTTCTCACTTTGGGATAAAGCAACTAAAATAAATCAGTATCCTCTTGTCCATCATGGTTTAGTTTCCCACATGTTCCCATAGCCAGTGAAGCAGAAAAGCTAAGTGGGTGAGTTTGATATCAACTAAATTAGCTAAAAGTTGGGAATTTCCTCAGCTGGAAAACTGACTTATCACACAATAGTGCAACAAGATGCTTTCTACCAATTCAGCTGCATGTCACATCAGCACTGCACACAATATATTCTCCACATTGTATCTTTACAAACATTAATGGACAACTGGTAATGCCCCATATCTGATGCATGATTTTAGACAGAAATAACTCCTTACATTCTTGACAGGAAAAAATTGATGCTAAAACATGAAACAAAATATTATAATGCTAGAAGGGCACCAACTCCATCTTCTGAGGTCTTCAGGTGTTAATTACAAAAGCAAATATTCTGAGAAGTCTACTTAAAAGTTAACTTAAACTTAGCAATTGCTGATTTGCTATTTTAATTTATTGTGTATTGCCTGACAAATCTTGTGATCTCAAAATAGAAAGTGTTTTAGTACTTCCCTTTAAAATGGATTTTTTATTTTATTTCAATGGAAACATCACTGAATCTGGGGAAAAAAACCTAATTATTGCCTGTTCATGTGAAACCACTAAGGGTTACAGACAGCCAAAGGAATGAATTCACCAAGTTTTGAGCACAACGTTGTCCACTCGTGCCACAAGTGTTTCTGAGAACCACCTGAGCAGTGCTCCACGCCACTTTCAGAAGAGTCAACACAAATAACACTGCAACTCCAAGATGACATTGCACCAATGAAGTGCAATCCAAACCAACTTCCCAAACCAACCAATACCCTTCGTGGCATTCACTTCTCCCTCTGCCTTTAAAGAATGTTTTTGGAATCATGATCCAAATGTAACAGGGAAAGTAACTTTAACCAAAGTTAACTGCATTAACTAGATAACGTTAGGTGATATTTTTAGTGGTCTGGCAGATGCTGACAATGTAAACTTCTTCACACACACAGAACCTTGCTACCTTGTATTTATTAGATGGGAAACATGTAAGCAAAAGTTTAAACAGAACTGATATCCACCTTCCATTCTGAAATGAGTTTTCATCTTGAAACTTCCCCATTCTGAACGGATGCCTCAAACACGCTTCACGTGACCACGCGCCGACGTGCGCCAGTGAATATTGATTTGTGAAGTCTGGTCAGTGTCTGGACTTCAGAGAGTCAAGCTCTTACAGACCTTGCTCCTCAAGTTAGGCTTTCCTTCAGTAGTGGCTCCCTGAGGAGCTGTAGTGCTTTGTGTTCTTTATTCTTGTAGGCATGGTTGGACTCGGCGATCTAACGAGGTCTTTTCCAACCACATTTATTCTGTGATTCTTTTGCTTTTCATTTTAAAAATAAAACTCTGAATCTCTCTGTAGTCTCTGGCTTTTATTACGTCATCTTCTGATAGATTTTGGAGCCCATTATTACATGTGCTATTTTTCCTGTGAAAATAGCTGTACATTATTACTTCATCTTCCAGTACACCCTCTGATAAACTGAACCAACTGAACCATCAGCCTCTCATCTGCGAGCACAAGTTCTCTGCCTCAAATGATCTTTGGCTTTTTCAACAGCTCCTTCAGGATTTTCAGTCTCTTTTCTAAAATTCTGCTGTCAAAACCACACCCAGCATTCTGCCATCAATCTTGAGATGTTTTCTCCACCCTCCTGTTTATTTCCACACTACCCATCCCACAAGAAATTAGGTCTAAATGAAATTAGGTCTAAACACTGGACCAGAAATGTCAAGATGTAAAATTTTGTTCACTTAGATTCAAAAAAGCTAAACCAAACCACTCTCCCCTCCTCCCCCAAATCTGAGTTCTGATGAGAAATAAACTGCACAGAGCATCCTCATTTTCAATGCTCTTCCTCCCCGTGATAGCCACAGCACTCCTTGTATTGACAGCAAATCTGTATCAGCATTTGTTACATTCAGGACTATACTGGGCTTAGGGCAAAAATGTGCTCATTAGAAATGACACACTCAACAACAACCACTCCTTCAGTAGTAACTACTTCATTAGCTAACTAACTTCCTAATCCATTTCACAAATACTTAGCTGACACTTCACAATGCCAATTTCTTCCTAAGACCAGGATCTACAAAACTCAACCTCTGCCACAACATCAGGATCTGGAATTCATTTCATTTCCATTCTTTAGTCATCCACTGTGTGAATCCAGAAACAGTTTCTCCCTTACCTTTCTGGACTAAAAGCAGCCTGTAGTTGCACAGGTCATCATGCTGACGTGGATTTTGTTTGGTTTTTTTTAGTGTTGACATGCAGTAGATTCTTCTATGCCACAGATCTTCCCTTGTAATCCAACATGTATCAAAAGCAGAGATCTCAGCCAGGACTTCCAATGACTCAGAATGGTTTTGCTGGCTATTTTTAACATTTGCTAACTATGAATGGACTAGTAGTTATGTTGTTGTCCTTCAGGGAAAGAAATATTTCACCTAGAACAAACAGTTTTTGAAAAACCTCTTCCTTTTTCTACATCATTATTAAAAGTTCATTCATTTTCAACTAAGACTAGGCCAACAACAGTCAGAGACACAAACCATATCAGAACTCCCATTTTGCTTAACAGCTCTCATAGCTCAGCAAGACATGACATTTGCCCATGACCTTTAGTTTTGCTTTAATTTTCCTGCACTTCCTAACTAGCTGCCACGCATTCTCTATTATTTGATGCAGTTTCAACAGTGACACAGGACATACTTTTACTACCTTCTTCCTGAAAAAGTCCTTCTTGTTCTTTTTTGTTGTTTTTTACACTTGACTTTTCCAGGGAGTTGTGGCCATACTTTGGTTTTGCTTTTGAAAATCACTCTTCCTGAACACTCGACTGTGTCATTTCACTGTCTGGAAATCTTTTGGTTACACCAAATGTTAGAAAAGTACTGCACTCTTGGGTTTGTTAATTAGTAGACTGATTGCTATGTATTCAAGATCCTTGTACTAATTAACTTTAAGGCAGGTACCAGCATCTTTAAGGTTGCATACTGTCCTCTACCTCTTTTGGCCCCTCTGTCCTTAAGCAGGCTGTAAGCACTTACTCCATGTTCTTATTTTATGACTTGTATCAATTAGGTCTCATTTTTCCCCATCAAAGAGAATTTCCCATTTATTGTGCTTGTCATCAGGTCTTATCACTGCTGTAAAACCAACTGTGAATCTTGTTTTCAATTCTCTTACAAGCTTCACCAGCTCCTACCACACCAGCTTTAAATGGGGTTTATGTCCCTAGGATGCTTTGCTCGTGCAGCAAGCTAAGCTCTCTCCTGGCTGCTGCAGGTCAGGAAGACTGCCCACCCCGTGTCCCTTGACACAATCTGCCTTCCTGGGGGACTGTGTCCCCACGTCCTGCACAAACAAACCTCAAGATTCCCTCTTGCCAAATCCAACAAAGTCCTCTCCGGTATTTTCTTTTGGGTTTTTTTTTTTTTAGCTACAAACCACCAGTGCACTCTTCTGGATCCTACCTATTTCTTGGCATTCTGTGGGCATCACTTCACATTCTGACTGATAAAAAAAAAAAAAAAGATTCTGCATGTATAAAATTTTCTATTGCAAAGTTAACTGATCTCATAAAAAACCAACCCAAAGCACAACACAGATCCATGGACTGACAACTGATTTCTTTCTTCTGCCTTTTAGCAGATTTTAACAGCTACAGGGCCAGCAAGCTCTTAAATACAGCTTCTATTGATGGGAGGTTTTTTACTATTGTATGAAGCCCTATAAAATTTTAAATCAATGGAAGAAAAAAATCATATTCAAGGCAACTCAAGCTGTTCATCCAATTGTAATGAACTTCAGAACTGTTCACGACTCTGTGAAGTTCTCTACCTGTGAGGTGAGCACGGCGATACCACCTGGCCAATACACTAGTGTTTCAGAAGGTAAATCAGTGATCCAAAGAGCAGCACCATGGCAAAATAAATAACTGCATGTAACAATTAAAGGTAGAAACAACTGGAGGCATATGGAAAGAAGAAAAGCTGTTAAAGAAAAACATTTATCATCTGCTGTGTTGTTTCAGTTTTAAGCGTATCATTATTGCATTAGAGACTGCCACAGCACATCTACAGGAGGCATCTGAATTGGGACAGCATGATTCCCAGGTCCTGGGTGATCAGTGTAAGAACAGCACTGTTAAATGATGTTTAACATTCCATAAGGATTCTCTGTACTTGTTCTGAGCACAAACGAAGCACCTCAGCTCCGCTACGCCAAGAAGGGCTGAACCTTCAGCTGTGAAGCAGTGGGCACTGCCACAGTTTATCATCCCCTGTGAGCACGTGAGGCATTTCCTGCACTGAAGAATCTTGACACAAGTTTGCTGACAGCATAGTGCCCTGCTATGTTAAGAAGTGTGATGAAGTCTCAAAATGTGTAGTGAAAAGCAAGCTGTTCTACCCACAACATACCTCCAGTCTCACACATGGCTCTTCTCTCCTGCAGCTAAAACCCAACAAGGCCTAAAACTTACAGTCTGAAACATAATCAGTGAGATTTCTGTCCAAACAGTTACCAACGTGGTAGCTAAAGAAAGAGAAAACAGGGTGCTCTAACCAAAGGACTGGTCAGCATCCCGAACCAAAGGTGCTATTGGCCCAGTTTTGAGTTGTGATCATTTAACAATAACTTCAGGTGTCAGCAGAGAGATCACTGGAGTAGAATGCAACTTCTGAGGGACTGTCTTCAAATCCACCAGAGGTCATATACAGAGAGACCTTTTCAGTCATCACCCCCCACTGGTTTGGCAGGGAACTGGTCAGTATTTAACAGAATCTGGTAAATTTTGAGAGGGCCTGGGACTAAAAAGCCCTGGCAGAGCTCGTCACAACTACAGCCTGCAACCAGAGCTTTACTGTAGTGGTGTCACAATTACTGCTCCTCTGCTTGAGGATCAACTTCAGCCCCAGAATTTGAATGCCATTTACATATTGATAGGGTATGACTACTAATATTCCAGCAATGAAGTTAGCCCAGGCACAGAGTGTATGAGGATTCTGAAGACAGTCTGTGATATATTTCAGTGAATTTACTGTAGCATTAGAAAGAATATCTTTTGGGGAGGTGTTTTGTTCCCCCCCTCCCTGTTAAATTAAAAAAAAAATAATAATCTTTCTGCCAAGTTAAAAAAAGCCTTTTAATTCAGCAAGACTTGGGAAAATAGTGAGGTTTTGTGTTTCAGATTTCTTTTGGGTTTGGTTTTTGCTTTGCTTTTTTTGAACTGTGAAAAGTCTGAGTGTTAACTGATCTAGATGTGACTGGGTACTCACCCTGTCGCACAGCTCTTCAAATGTGAAGTCTGCAATGGTTCCACACGCTTTATTCAGCCTCAGCTCTCTGCCTTGCACTTTTAGAATCCTTGGTCTAGTTACTATGGGAACATGAACAAAGACTCAATCTTCTCTGGATAATTACTATAAAATTCATCTCTTACAGATAGGAAATGCATAGCTTGATGAATAATAGCACATGATTCAACACATAAATTAGACAAAATGCTGATACAATGACTGCCACTTGAGTGTGGCATCAACCCATATACAGCAATGGAACTTATTAATTGGTCAGTGGAGATTGGGCATTGTGTTCTAAATGTATTCTCTTTCAAGAGAAATTAACTTACGTACAATCATTTTGTTTCTGAGCCAGCTCATCAAACAACTTATCCATGACAGCCTCCACATCAGCTTCACTTGTGCTACAGTGAAAAGAATAATAGAATATGAAATTAATAACACTTGAAGCCAACATCAAACAGCTGCCTGAGCCTGCTTAGCTTTTTGCCTATAAAAAAAGAGAACAGGATGTTATGCTCTAAATACAAACATTACATTTAGAATACACTTAAAAGTAGAGAATATTAACTCTCAGGTAGATGATTCTGCCTTATTTGCATACACTGAAAGACTTCTGTGTTTTGAGCTCTTTTCCAGTAATGAGGCAATACAGGCAGAGCAGATCCATTAACACTATCTGTACACAATGAGAAAAAAGGCTTCTGCCTCTATCTTGCATGCAAAATAAGAGCAAATAGACAAGGCAAGGCAGTCAAGCACCTAAAGAAGTATCCTTTGAAATTTCTGAGAGAGGACTTTGTGAAATTGAATATTGGAGCAGCTTTCGGGGAGGGGGGGAGTGGGAAAATCAAGTCAACTGTTTGTATCGATCAAACAATCTGCAAAATTAAGCTACAAAAATCAAAATACCAGCATGATCTGTGCATTAGGAACTTGATCAGTTCCCCCCCACACTCTGTCCCCAATACTACTTGGGAAAAGATCAACCACAGGCAGTGAAAATGCAAAGTATCCGCGCTGAGAGATGGAGTAAAGTTTATATTCATCTTCTGGCTGCCACAGAATTAAAACTCAGTCTGATCACAGAGTATTCTTTGTCATTGAATGGATTAGAAGGCCAACCTTTCCGAGCTTCCTTCTTAAAGATAGCTAGATAATATTTCTAGCTGGGTTTGAAAGATGAGAATAGTAAATTAAGGCTGTGGTAGACAATAAACTGGAACTAGGATACGTAATGCTTCACTCAAGTTTGTATAATCTCATTTGGTGTGGAAAGTCTGACTTCATAGATCGTGGAGGCACTCAAGCTGCATTGCTTCACACAGCTCTAGACCTCCTCCGAATGACAAGCCATCATCAGCATGTTACACAATCACTCTCCTCTTCATTAAACCTTAAACACCTTAAAAACGTTAACAGCAGAACTGAAATAACTACCTTTGAGCTCAAGCTTAACAACAGCAAACCTTGCAGGTACAAAGAATTGGGGAAAAAAATATAAAATCACTAAAAAAAAAGAAGACCACAAACTTCTGCAAGTGCCATTTCAAACCCAAAAGGGGGGAAAGGATGCATATATCTCAGAGCATGCACAGAGCTGTTGAAAAGGGTGATGTAAAGGGCACAAGAATATGATGCCTGGGTGGGTATTTGCACTTCACTGCCACAAAAGTTTGTTGGTTTTTTTTTAAATAGACAGCTGAGACAGAGATCTGGAAGTTGCTTTGATCAGGAGTCTAGTAATTGTGTTACACTGCTTTCAGAGGAGCATGAAACAGCTTTAAGCAACCCTCTGTTGCATATTTTAAATGAAGACTACACAAATGATGAAGTTTCAAGAACAAAAAGCTGTGACAATGACAGCCTAACTGCTCATAGGGGAATGTAAACATGCTGGACAAGCACACTGTCTTTTGGGGGCAAGACTGCTAACTGAATTTAAAAAATTGGTAGCAAAATACCGTGTGGTACTGAGTTTTAAAACAATGAAACAAAAATGCCCACATACTAAGCTTGTTCTGCAGGCTTGAAAACTCCAGTGAACAAGTCTGAGCAACAGAATGCATAAGGTCACCTCTGAAAAAGAAAGGACACTGAAATATTGCATTATTTTTTTTCCCCCATGTCTTCCTAATGGTTTACCCACCAAGTTGTCCAATGAGAAGACAACAAGACACCCTTATGCTGAGCAGACATCACAAACCTTAAAGGCAAGAAACCAAAGCAAGAGCTCCTTTTCTTGAGTTCATAGTGTCACACTTTGTGTGAAGGTACAGAACCTGCGTTTGATCTGTTTTCCATATAGAATATCCTGTCTTTGCCTTGCAGAAGGAGAAAGTTACCTGTTGTAAGCAGTACTCCTCCCTCCAGACAAACAACTACATTTCTAACTCCATTATCAAGTGATACAGACATACTTAATTTCAAATATCTGTCATATCCACGAAAATACTGCACCTTTCTTAATGGAAACATGGGGTTTAAATAGATTTTGTCTGTTGGGTTGAAAGATACAGTAATTATAGATCTCATTTTAAGTCATTGTTATCTGCTTTGCTCAGGTTGTCATTGGTTAAATAATAATGTTTAAGCACACATGAGTTGGAAAAACATCTGAAACACAACGATTTCAAAGTATTAAAAAAAAAAAGAGGATATTTCTATTAGGTAGATATATGCTGCAACCATAAGCACAACTGTGAACACATCTTGAAATATATTTGCAAATACAGAATAAAGTGCTAGAGAAATTTTGCCATGATAAACAGAAACAATCTGTCAAAATAGGAGGGTGTTGATTTTTTTTTTTAATCCACAGCACTAGAAACACCCAACATTACACGAATACTTGTCATTGGATTTCTATAAATACTTAATTACTTAAATACAATAAGGATGTTCTTCTATTATAAGAGAATTGTGCAATCTCTTACAAGAGGATATTCATTACTTTCTAACCATCTGTCACTTCAGTTCTCCAAACACCACACCTCCCCAAAAAATCTAATTAGTTTTTATTCAGTCACACACTATAAATGATTCTAGTGTGGGTACTGAAAATGTCCTTTAATGAAGTTAATATCGAGGCACAATGGAAGGCGGTTTGCTGAACAAAACGGACCAGAAGGCAGAGAAAGGAAAAGTCACACTCTGCTAATTCTACTACACATTTTTCATTTCCCATTGACTAGGAAATTATTGGCTAATAAGAGGGAAAAGAGGACAAATGCCGTATCAGAGAGAAACTTACAGGTAGTAAAGTTTTCCAGCAGCAGGAAGGACTCGTTTCCTGTAGTCGATTCCAGAATCAAGCTGGATTGTGCTGCAGTATTTCTACAGAGACAAAACAAAATAGCCTTCCTCAAGCTAAAGGTGTATTTACTATTGGCCATGCTAGAGAGAAGATTCACTGCTGGGCTAAACCATCAGTGTGAGTAAGAGCTGCAAAAAATGAAAGTCAAGATCACAACATTGAAACATCCTTTACAGCTGTCAAAGTAGAGAAATCCATTGGAGATCATTCACATATTCAAAACAAAGTAGCAAACATTTTCCAAGTCCATCAACTAAAGCATTAGAATAGACTGAAAACCCAGGTAATGAAACAGGGTGATGTTAGTCACTCTCTTTGGGTAGTGCTTCGGTGGGTATGGAAACAGAATTATTTTCACATAACTAATACACATTTAGAAACAGAAAATACAGAGCAATAAAAGTTTAACAGACCACGATCAAAATCTAGCACGAGACAACTGGATCTACTTCTACTTTGTAAGCTAAAACCAATTTCTTTCTACTAACAAGATTAAATTTTTATGTGTCAAATATTTAATATATGAACATCAAGTCTTGCTGCAAAATGAACCAACACATGAAGAGGAATCAGCAAAGCTCTATAGAGCAAAATGATTTTGAT
Source organism: Chloroceryle aenea (assembly GCA_013399075.1). Classification (NCBI taxonomy): domain Eukaryota; kingdom Metazoa; phylum Chordata; class Aves; order Coraciiformes; family Cerylidae; genus Chloroceryle; species Chloroceryle aenea. Next base: position 78,604 of record VWZY01003975.1, on the reverse strand, counting down.
TTGTTTTTGCATTGTCTGAAATGACTCAGCAAAGCATCTTCTTTTTTCTCCCCCTTGAAACAACCTGTAAGGTTTCAAGTGTGATAGAGATGTCCCTGAGCAGTCACAATAATAGTTCTTGTTTGAAAACTCAAAACCAGCTGTACTAAAGGGTGAGGTTTTGATTCAGGGCCCGAGGCTGAGAGCAAATTCTCACTAACCTCAACGGGATCAAGATTTTACACCCACTGGCAAACAGCCTCTGCTTATCTGTTATTACTACTGCCAACATACACAACTTCTGGGTGTCATGTGGCTAGAAGCAAAGAAAGGGAGGAAAAGTTTTAGCATTTAAACAAATCTGCCTCTATCAACAGTTTCATTAAAGCAAGAAAACTTTTTTTCTTTTGCAGGCAGTTGAACATCTTTACAATTCCTCGGATTGCTAAAAATCCACTAAATTACTCTGCCTCTTCACTGCACTGTGAACTATCAGTTTAATACTCTTGTTAAGCATCTCATATTCCATGTGTCAAGTTTTTCAAAGCTTCCTTGAGGCCATTCAAATAGCAAAATTGGAAATGGCAAATCTCATTTATAGCAACTACACTGAAGAGAAAAACCCAGCCTTAAGTTTCCGAAGAACTATCGTCAGTGCTTTCAGGAACCACGGCCCTTTTGAACCAATGCATTGCAAGGGACTCACAGTTTACAAACACCTCCAGGACTGACTGTGAGATCTCCTTGCACTGAGGTTTTTTTGCCATTGGCTATTACTAAATACACCTATTTTAAACCACCAACTTCTCTGCAAAGATATTCAGCGGAAGAAAGAAGGCAAAGAAAAAGAGAATTCCTCCTGAACACGCAGCAAAATCCATGTGTCTTTAATTCTGGTAAGTGAAAAAGCCATGCTAATCAAATCATTATTTTGGGCTAAGGCTACTGCAAACACAATAGCATTGGTGCTACAATATTATTATAATCTATTCCCTTTCTTTTCATGAAAGCTTACAAAGAAAAGAGAATAACAGAGCAGAAGAAAAAAGTTCCAGAGGCATGTAATAAGATGCAGGAGGGAGGGAGGATCTTTAAGCTTTTCTTCAGCATCAGTCTGGCAGTGGAGGCTAGAAGGAAGATTGCTGAAATTGCACAGCCAAGCTGGTGTGCTTGGCTTTTCTGTGCCCAACACTGATGTTCAGCAGCTTTCCGACCATTTTTTTATGTTCCCAAAGTAGGAGATCAGCCCAAATATTATTTCTTTTTTTTTTTCCATTTTCCCACAACTATAGAGACAGATTCTTTAGAATAACTTTAGCTACTCAGAGATTTAGAAGCACGGGGGTTGGTGGCTTTTTGGTTGGTTGGGGTGTTTTTATTGGTTTCTTTTGGTGTGGTTTTGTTGGTTTGGGGGTTGCTTTTATTTTATTTTATTTTTTAAGGAAATTTTGCATGAATTCAACCTCAGCTCTTTGCCCTTCAAGACAGGTTGACAACCTCTGCCACTCTCTCGGGGCGTTGTGTTGCATATGGAGTGAAGAGTGAACACAGAATGACACACACTCCCCAGTGTTACAGGATGCTGAAAGTACAAAGAGTGCACCTGAACACTGCAGCTGCTGCAAGTTTATTGGACTATTAGCACTTCTCAGCAAAGATCACTATCATTAGTGACACGAGTTAAGAAAAGCTTCTGTGTTCAAATGTTTATTTGAGTTTCCAGGCCCTTTTTAAGTTCTAAACCTTGTCCTCTGTGTTTACAATGATGCACTGCTATTGTTTCTAATGTAGATAACATGACATAGTTTATTTTAAAGATATTTGTTAGATGTTCTGGGCTACAGGACCTTACAGCCAGAAAGGCAACAGCAGCATCCCATTCAGAGAGATATAAAATACAGCTGTTACAGTCCTACTGAATTTTGCTTCCTTAGAAGATGAAAGTCAACTGAAACAGACAAAAAGGGAACCAGAATTCTGACCTGCAGCCTTTTTCTGTAATACACGATATAAGCAGAGAAGTAGGGGCTGATTAATGGGAACAGAGCTAATTAGTCCTTTGGAATACATTTGGCTTTTTACTGTCCTGTTCCTTGGTCGTCCCCGATTAATTACTGGTTTGGGTTTGGTTATTTTGTTAATCCTGTCCTATCTTTCCCATACAGTTCTGTCTCCTATTTTTCAAACCAGCATTCTCAGTCTAAATCTTTTCTTTTGAAGCTCTAGCACATTTTTGATCCATTGCTCTCTCAAGAACCATTGACTCGGACCTTAAAGCCAGATTCCTTCCCACCACCACTTCTTGTGGCCTCTCTGGACTGATGCTCAGCTCAGGAAGGTACTCCAGCCATCTAGTGTCCATGTTGTAAATAAAAATACAACAGCCACACGAGTTTCCTAACCCTTTTGCAGCTTCAGTGCAAGTATCCACCATTGTTTGCCACTAATTATTTGACTGAGGCACTTCAAAGCTCACTTACACCTATACTGATAAATGTACATAAAATGAAAGGCCTCTGCCATTCAAACAGAACATTCTAAACCACAGCTCCCAGAAAACATCCCTTTCAAACACGACTGCTGTTGTTACATTAGAAGCTTTTTAGGGTAGGAACAACCTTCTCCTTATATGAATGTAGCCTACAGATCTATAGGTGCTACTGGAAAGCAATGTAAGTAAAATAAATAACTCAATCTAACGTAAGTGGAAGTAAAGAAAGCAATCAGTAAGTGATAATGTGAAATAAATGAATACCAAGAAACCAGCAGATAAACACGCACTGGTGAGGGCAATGCTGATTGCTCCAACTGAGCTGTAAGCAGTGAGAAGAGCAAGGGAGTGCTAACAGTACCCGGGAGCTGAGGGATGGTACTGGGAGGATTGCTGGCACCACCAGGCTGTAACAGCAGCATTTCTCCTTCGTTAGGAATGTCCTGGCAGAAATGGCTCTAAAGGGGGATTCAGCACCTTACTCAGAGGCAGGATCAGAAAGGTTGCAGAGAAGCTGTGCGCTGAGCAGAGATCTACATGGGTTTTCCTGTTGAGGTTTTCTTTGTAGACAAGGGTGCCCACTGCAGTTCTTGGTTTCTAGACATGTAAATGTTCACTTCCATGCTTCACAGGAATGAAGAGGTAAAATGTTCATATTTGTACATAATTTTTCCACGATAAATGCTTCACATGTGATAAAGCATACCATCAGAACGTGTAACAGAAGGAAGTCGAGTACCCCAAAACATGGTGTATGGCCCAGCTAAACACTTACAACACTAGATTTACAAAAGTGAAAAACAGATACATGGCTGCATGGTACAGAAAAGCAAATTCTGCTCACCACTAAGAATAAAATACTGAACCTCAGAGAGGGGGTGTGTGTGAGTACCACCACACATCTTCTCTCCTCTTCACATGTCAACAACATACTCCTGCATCACATAACCAGACAATACCATTTACAAACCCCTGCAGGCTGAGGGAGGGAGGGGAAGACAGGCATCTCTCCTTTTTCCCTTTCCTCTTTTTGTAGCCTGGGAAAAAGCCCTACTAAGACTGCACGTAGGAGTTGTAGTTTCTCTCTCTGCCTTTGGACTAACTTCTCCAGCACTGGGCTGATTAAACCGTAGAGGCGTGATTGCGTCCTCACTAATCACCATGGAACCCTAATCAACAGCCACCCAACCAACTGGAGTGCTCACATTGTTAGCACTTCATTGTCAAAGCCACCACTGTAACTATTGGGTTCCTTTTTAAGATGGAGATTTAAACTTTTAAATATCACTTCCTGGGGCTAAACTTCTACTTTTCTTTTCAAATAAATACTTCCAATTGAAGCTAAAGTTAGTCCAGTTGTTCTTTTGGAACCAGCTACTGTTTCCAACAGATTTTGCTATTCTGTAGAGATATTTCAAGTCTGACTTACCCTATTCAATTCAAATGCATAAAATTAATTAGTCATACAATTTATTTTGAAGTCATTTATGTATTTATGTATACAAAGAACAAATACAATTACAGAATTGAAAACGTAATTAGTAAGTTAAAAATACAGCACAATCATGCACTCATTTCCACTGAAGTGGCAGAAAAACTTTTTATTCAAGACAGAAAACAGACTAAGCCTCAAGTTGCAACTTGAGACAGAGCACCTAAAATGAGAACCGTTGGAATAGATAAGACTTCTAGCATGCCTGCTCTAGAAAGTTATTAAATATAGACTAGTAGAAATAGTTTTTTCTTCCTGTAAGCACCTCTAATATTCCTTTATTACTACAAGCAAGAGTAGTAGCTATTAAAAGGCTTCACCACTCAAGAAATTAGAGTACATGTAAATTAAGTAGAGAAGCAATGGTTTCAGGAAACTTCAAAAGGCAGTCACAGTTAGCCGGATAACCTGCAAGTTCTCACTGTGTGTTTCCCACGTGCCACAAAGCCCCCTGCAATGCTAACAGATGTCCTTGTGGTCCACATTAAACGCCCTGCTAACTACCACGTATGATTGCGTCCTCAAATTGCCAAGGACCCTTGATAACTCAGCTGAGTAGACATCTCTTAACTTTATTGAAGACCACTGTAAGTCAACCCAACTGTTCTTCTCTGCTCTGACTTAACGGCACTGAAAAAAAATACCCCTAAACACCACACAAAAATGTTACAGATCAACCACAGGATAAGACAAACCTCATGTGAGACCTGCAGAGAAAGTGCAGAGGAACTTCAATGTGAGAGTGCTTCACCTTAACTTCCACCCCTGCCGAGTTTCCTCAGCCTTCCACACCTGGGTCAAAGCAGCCACCTGGAAATGCTGGGGCCGCACTGCATCTGCAGGATCAGATGTATTTTCCACACAAGATCATAGTCCTGTCCTGCCCCCAGATACACAACGCTGCACAATTAGTACCCTCGGCCTCATTGGAACACCTACTCTTAATAACCAAGCCCTGCCTAAGCGACAAGTGCAACTTCTCACCACTTGCTCTGAGCAAAAGCAATCAATTGCCACAGAGGTATCTTCTTCCCCTATTAAAGGCATCCTCAGCATCCAGTTCTTTTTATTAGCTTATATCCAAAAAAAACCCCACTAAAACACACCCTACACATGTCCTGCTGGTATGGCCTCTGTTAACAATACACACGATCACTAATATTCCCTTCCCTCCAACTATCATTAAATAAGGAGATGAGTTACTGGCATTCTCCTCACACATGAACATCCAGCCTAAGAGAGAGAAACTCTCTCATATCACACAACACAGAGACACACGATGAGAACCTTCAACCAGAAACAGCAAAAGTGTTTCTCAGGTAACCAGAGCTCACGAGAATTGACCATTTTTCACTATTTGACTTCAGGTAGTGTTAGATTACCAACTAGAACACTGTTCTTTCTGAAAATTCTTTATGTGATTTCAAGAGAAGGTTTCTTCATCTGAAGGACACCCCTGCAGTCGGCTTCAGTGAGTCCGAAATGACTCACAACTATGACAGAATTCTGTCAAGCAAAACAAAGTTATTTCTGAGCTACAAAGCATACCCACAGGTTTTAACTTCGGTGTACTCTCAAAGTCAGCAGTGAGTGACAATCACCAGCAAGTTTCAGAAGATGAAACTGGTCTGACTGGGAGTGACCAGCCGGGCAGGTCTGCCCACAGCCTGCCGAGAAAAGCGTAGGAAGTTAAGTGCAGTGCTTGTGCTCTGGTGCAGCTCTAAAAGGAGATCAACCAGCTCAGTGGTTATGAGCAAACATGATAGAGGTGTAGGAGCTTCCAAGGGCTGCTCCTTTTACCCGTGCTTAAAGAATGGCACCGAGAGAGCAAGTAAAGCAAGTTTGCAACACTCCAAAGTATCTGCGGCAACAATCCACGGGAACGAGATGTACTCGGAGGGAGTGAGAAGGAAAAGAGGAATCGTTGGGGATTGGGTGGTGATAAAAACTTGGCTGAAGCTTTGTTGGGTGTGCATACAGTTTTTGTCTCCCTGTTCAGATGTTGTTGAAACAGTAGACTTTAAAGAAAATGTCAATGAATCCTCATAAGCACGATACATGACCTCTGGGGTAATTAGCAATCATTCAAAAGCAACCAGACTCAAATGTTCTATTCTTTATTACTGTCAGCTCTTGTCTTGATCAGCATTTTAATAAAGATGGTTCATTGCTAAGACAGTTTCATGAATCAGTCATAATTACATTCTGACACACAGTGAATAGTAAAACAAAACTAAATATCACTTCATCAACCTTTCTAACCTTTCTGCAAGTATTAACTGTAAATAATTTTTACACAATCTTACAACAGAAATCTGCATATTTCTTAGCTTTGTACATCCTCTACCCTAACTGAATTTCCTGTGACCTATACCTGAAAAAAGCACCTTACAATCAGGCATAATTACTTAATCTTGCATGATATTCAGGTGTTGCCTTTCACAGATCAAATCAACTTTAAGTACAAAAGGCTATTTGTTCTACAAAATGCTTTTAAGGCTTAACTATTTTGTTCTAGTCTTTTACCCCCTATTTGTCATAACCTGCAATGACAACACGTGGAAAATTGCTACAATAGCCTCAAATGTTTCATGCTTGTTCTAATTTTTAACACTGTACCAGAACAACGACCAAAAAAAGAAAAAAAATCAAACCAAAAAAACCCCACACAAACAAAATTTGAGGAAAACTTTCAAAATATCACCCAAGCCCAAAGTACCATATGGATGAATCTAACCATGCTCGGGTTAATTTTGGGTGACAAGCTTCTTATCTGTGAAATCATTTTGAAATGGACCTAGAGCCCAAAGATCTGGGAAGTGAAATACTGCCAGGTACAATTTTTTCAGTGGCTCTGTTCTCACACTTGGGACAAGAACATTTCAACTCTAAACTGAAGAGTTTAGCAGAGAGAAATTTAGAGGTAAAATGAATTCAATGGAAGTAGCCCAAGTTTACATTACAGCCTTCAAAACTTGAACAACTAAGAAACCCCACTATTCTTGCCACCACAAGGAACATACGATCTATTGTACACCTTCTCAATAACTTTATTTTCATGGCTAGCTACAAATCAGCTACCCCCTAAGAAGAGGGAAAATAGACAATTAACTTGTAAAATAATGGTGCATGAATAAAGCCAGGGACTCTTCAAACACACTGTTCTGTGAATAGCGTTGCAGATAGGCAGACAAAAGTGAAAGAATTCAGGAGGTGCAGATGTGGTTGTGCTGGGTAGGAGACAAGTAGCCTCTCCTATTTCCAGTCAGAGGAATGGCAGAGTAAACTTCCACGTAGTAAGAATTACACTGAACAGCTCTCCTTATTTCACATCACTTGGGGAAAAAAGAAAGTCTTCTTTGCAGAATAATTATAAATACAAAGGAAAAACCCAATCTACCCAATCCCAAACCAGCCCCCAAACCATCTGTGTAGCATTCAGTTTTCCTAAAGAACCAGGAATGACTGTAACTTTCCATCTCCTAATGAAGGGGCTGTGGTGTTCTGTGAAAAACAAACACCAAAGGGTTCACTCCGAATTTAGAACACGAGGCTTTGTAAGCTAAGGGTCAAATTCACCACTAATACATCTCCTTCATTGGAATCATAGCCTGGATAAAGTTCTTTGTCTAGATTTCTTTTTTGCTGTTGTTTTTCTATTTAGCAGTTGGTTTGTATTTCTTTCCCCAGTATTAGCCTTTGCTCCTGCCAGAACTGTTGGCAGGCAGGGGAATAAAAAAAAAATAAAAAAAATAAAATAAAAAAAATAGAGAATAAAAAAAAAGTCTTGATTTACAAAACTGGATTTCCCAGAATAATAAATAAAAAAAAGTGATTAAGATCTCAACAAAGGCTAAAGATGGCTTACGCTTAGCTCCGATGGGGTCTGCTACCTCATTACCAACAACTGAAAACTTCTGGGGAGTTTTTTTTTTCCAAGGGAATCCAAAAGTCCTTGCTGTAAAGCAGGCTGGGGGGTGCAGGCTCCATTCACTCTTTCTGTATCACAACCATTATGTAAGAAGTATAAAACACTGCCTTTATGCTGCCAAACCACAATGACTCTTCTCACATCAAAGCGTTTTCACCACTAGGGTTTTTTTTCCTCCAAAATTTATTCAAGCCAAGGGCAGGGAGACAACAATTCATACACGCTAATTACACCTAATTATCTATTCCTTTTTTTTTCCTCCCCCCCCTCTTTCCACCAGCTTCAGCCAGCGTTATTTGCTATCTGGGTTTCTCACAACCTCCTCTTGCCCTGTCCATCCAACTCAACAGTAAAGTCTTTGAAGAAAACAGTTTGTGGCTTCTTAGAATTTTAACAATATAAGGTTCAACTCAAATTAAATTATTCTATTATTAGTTTTGACACATTTATGTGTTAAATATGAAGGCCTCTTGCTTAATTTGGCAAATTCTTCACATCTCTTCGTGGCTAGAATTGCTGGTAACACCCTCTCTTGTAGGAGCTTCTCCTCATGCTTTCTTTTCATGATCTAAATGAAATGTTTATTGGATTAAAGTTCTTCTCTGCAGACCTCCACGGTGGCCTGTGACAAAGAGCTTAAAAGCTTTATTAATTGGCTTGGGCTTTTTGGGGGGAGGCAGGACCTCATTTCACATTACATCACAAGCAAATAAAACTGCCACGTGCAATTAGACTAATTTACCCTGATGCAGCAGGAATCGACTATTCCATATCTATGATATGCTTCAATTTACTCATTTTAACCAAGGAGTAAACAAGCAAGAACTCAGGAAATCCTAACAATTAAAGGAAGGGAGAAGGCAGGGAGCCCCACACTGTGCTACAGTAGCAACTTAGCCTTAAAGAAAGTTTTGATCTGCATCTAAATGCACACATATTTGCTCCTAGACAGTTTAAGGCACACGTAGAAGGTAAACAACAGCTTAATATCTAGAGAACACACTAAAGCAACAGGTACACCTAAGAGTTAAGTGCTCTGAACTACATGACTCAAATAATCCTCGCGTTTAACACGCACGGGTTTAGAAGGCTGAGTGCAGAAAGGGCTGGGAACTTCTAATCTGACACCTTGCTTCCTATATATGACATTTTGGTAGCTGACAGTCTTATAAATTTGTCAAACTAAAATTACCCAGAAATTATACTGCTGCTCTGTGCAAAAACACCTGCAATCATGCTGTATTTTCTTCTCTTTTTTTTTTTCTTCTATGTTTAATTAGGTACACTTCACAAAAGATGTGTACTTCTATTACTCTCAGAGAGAGAGAACAAGAACAAATGCTCCTTCTACTTAGGAGTTTGCTTGGTTACATACTAAGAAGGGAAACAAAAGGCCCAACATCTTCAGTAATGAAAAAGTCAATTGATAGGCGAAGCCATCACAATATCAAAGGCCTAATCCCTGAAATTCTGACTCAGGTGACAGTTCCCAGGGGTCAGAGTGGCTGACACTGACCTCAAAAGCAGGTTTGAGCTATTGAACATGCTGAAAGCTGCTGGGCTATCACACCATTAGACTGGAACAAACTGACAAATCAATTTCTTCAAGGAGATGACTTTGGGGGGAGGCAGGTCTGCCAATCAACAAATCCCTGCATTTCTCACCCAGGTGGTTGGACAAAAGCTGGGTACACCATCAAAGCCGTTTTCCATCTACCAGATGCCTTTGGACAAAACTAACTCCCACCATTTCCTTCAGCACAGCTCTACATATTTTAAACAAGTATTTTTTGCATATTCAAGCTAAGTTATTGAAAAGTGAGAACACTTAAATGTCTCCATTTCTTGCTTTGTAAGAAGCTGTGTATTTTAATTAAAACCACAACAGGCACAATGTCAATAAATTAACCAATTCTGAGACAGACAGTGAACAATACAGCTTATTAAAATACACTCCCTTCTGGTTCAGAAGAGTGTACAATACTTAATAACATGAAGGAGTCATTTCAACCAAATAGTTTTAAACTAAATAATTATTTGGTCCCTAAGGGGAGATGAAAAAATAAAGTTCACTAAAGGAAGCTTAGAGGAATTTCATGTCCTAGTAAGAGCAGGTTCCTGGTTGATTCTCTCTCTTTAGTTAAAGCAAAATGTAGATAGTCAAGGATAAACATGTTATTTTACGAATGAAGCTTTTAAAGGTCTAAAACATCCTAAATGGCCTTTGATAGCCAGACTAATGCCCTGCCTTTCAGCTGGAATTTACTGCAGCTCGTGAAGAAAAGCTGACAAAATGCAGAAGTTACACAGTTGGTATTTCAACTCAGCTTAACATTTTAAAACTTCTTGCTACAGTTCCAGGAAAACTCTGGAAGCTAAAGAACTGCTCATTTAAGTTACAGACTCTACACAATAAACTATGTGAGCAGCTCTCCTTCCTGACTGCCCAGAGAATGAAGCACTGAACGAGTCACTGACTTGGAATTATGATTCCAGAACAGTTAAGGGTTGATGGAAATGTCTTCAGTGTCTGCAAAAATTAAAGTGTTGCCAAAGTTACTGCCAAACCAGTAAATTAAAGCATGTTCTCATTTTTATTACTTGGGGGAGAGGGCCTCACTTCAGCTCTTACATTAAGTTGCTAAAGAGATTCATTTGTAAACCAATTTTCAAATGTTTAGAATTTTTTTCTTATTGGTTTAGATGAACATTTTTGGTTTTTTTTAGTATTTCTGCCTTACAGATTTGAACAAAAGTAACTGTGAGCAATGAATGTTTCGCAACTCAAGAACTGTCTTTGTGGAAATAACCAAAAACCTAAAAAAAATTCACCACTTAAGAGTTCCATGCACTTTAAAATGCTCAGTAAGAGATGCTGCAAGATTAGAAGCTCAATCAGAAGGGGCTGAATCTAATTGCAATTATAGAATTAAAAGATTTTCCTTCCTAATACTTATCTCTGTAAAGCTCTGTATTTGTAAAATTTCATGGACTGAAGAAGCACTTTTATCTGTGGCAAAAATTAAGCCCTTCCATAAAGAATACTGTATCCCAAAGAATTTTAGCCACAACAACAAACTGATCAGTTGAGCCTTTTTCCCTGATTATGAAAACTACACTTTCAAATTAAAGGATTAGAGAATCCCTGAAAAAATTAGAGCTCAAATTGTTTAAAATTTCAAAAAACCAAAACACTGAGTGGGTTCAGAATTGAGCAGGGGCCACAAGCAGGCCAGGAAGAGCTGCCTGTGGTCTCATTGGCCTGCCCAGCTACACAGACCTGGAGCTTTTTTATGTACCTGGGCTTTTAACGTGGTGCTAAGAAATGGAACTTCTCAACTGCACCTCCCTCTGCAGGCATTCAGCAATCACTTGTCCCCAGTAATTTACCACCTAGAAAGGAGATAGGGACAAGCCTTGCTAGGTAACCATCATCCCTAGAGCACTCTTTCCCCTTGAAGAAAATTAAAATGTCAACATAACCAAGGATGAACATGGTAAAGTCAAAGCTCCTGTGTTGAACTTGTACTACTTTTAGTGCTGAAGCCTTATTTTAAAATTTATGATCATCAAAGTTAATTTCTGGAACAAACAAAACCAACACATCCACTCACCCCAATTAAACCCCAAACAAAAGCCCTGCAGGAGGCTCTGAGCCCAGAGAAAAATAAAACAGGAGTTGTCAGAGCCACCATCAGAGAACAGGTTAAACGAGACTGATGCTACCACAGATACACACGGCTTGGAGTGAGGTACGGGTAGAGGTAATCAAATATTTGTAAATATCCAGTGCAATATTTTTCCTTTGTATTTCCACACAAACCCCTGGAAAATGTCAGCTTTACATGTCCTAAAGGCACCCATGGGATTATCAATAGCTGAGGCAGAAGCTACTCCATCCATCAGCACCAATGCCATGATACAGATCACACACATACTGAGGAGGCTAAATCTGCATGTCTCAAACCACTACAACCAGACTCTCCATTTAGTGCTGTCCACACCTTTGTAATGTAAAGGTCTCTTGTTAAAAACCTACTTTGAAATAAATACCTTTGTGGGTTTTTTAAAGCCTACTTCTGATGAATTCAAAATGCAGAGTTGGATTTTTGTTTTCATTATCATTATTATTTTTAATACCTTGCCATTGCCCTTCCATTTTCCAGCTAAGAGCAGAGATGTTGATGAGCTTCCTCTGATCCATCTTCCTGACTTTATGTTTTGGTGAAAGAATTCTGTTATATTGGTAACATTTATTAAAGTGACATTAAAAGCAGCAGTATTTAGAGCAGTGCTAAAACACAAAAATGTAGTGGAAAAAACTATGACACATAAATCAGAATTTTTGAAAGCTCCTTGTGAATAGAGTGTGAAGTGAAACCTTCTTTCTCCATTCATTCAGTACATCAGTTCAGCTCTCTCTAGTCTGGGCTGTGCTATTTGTTTCTTCTCAGCTCCTCCATCTTCGGTCACAGCTCTAAACTAATCCACCTTTAGAGCTTCTCTCAATGTTCTATCCACAAGGTCCCTCCTAAAACTTCAAGTTATTTTCCCAAACCTACATGACATATATTCTTTAAGTCTGACCACCAGTGAAATGAAAGAGCCTTATGTTTGTCAAGGAAGAAAACTAGGCATCAAGGAAACATGCAGAAAAGAAAGACAAGCTACAGCTTCTGTCCTTCAAACCCAAACAGCATATGGGCAGAACCTCTCCTGCATCCAATGCAGTCAGCTAAAGAACAAACCCTTTTCAAGAATCAGAAGTGGAAATGGTTGGGTTTTTGGTTTGTTTTCTTGCTTTTCTAAAGCCACCTGGGTAAGAATCACCTTCAGTGGTAACCCCCCTGACTTTATACACAGCCCTTCTGACACGCACGGGGTGCCACATTTATGTCCAGGGCATATACACTTTGAAGCCAATATCAGAGGGGATTTTCCCAAGTGGCAACACTGATTGTGTTACTCACACGGAGAAAGGATGGTCTGGCTTTTAAATCTAAGTGGAGGAACTGTAGTTTACAGCCTGCCACAGCATAACATGCAAACTCCAGGAAGCTTGCTTCAGAACCGCCGCTTGTTGAACATGATGGGAAGCCTCACAAAAACCTCTTCAGAAAACCACTTACACACAAGAAAGACCCAGAAACAAGGTAATTGAGGGGTACATACCAAATGCTACTTTCCTTACACCAAAGGAACACCAAGTTTTTGTAGCACAATAAATGTAAGGCGTCCACAAGTGCAAGAGTCTGTTAGAGGAATATTATGTTACACAGCATATACGTACCAGGGAGAAAGTCTTTTCCAAACAAACAAATTCAGCTACCCTAGTCAAAAAGGTAACTTTCTGTCATGCCAAAAATGTCCAGCTTTCAAGATGTGTTAATTCTAGAAACAAAAGAGTTCCTTTTTGCCTTACCTGCAATTATTTTTGCCCCGAATGGTTAAAACATATATGTCTTATCTGGAAACTACTATCAAGCAATCCTGTACAAATCTCTAATTTATTAATAGAGCAGGCAAAATTGAAAAGCATTTAACTAGTGACTCACCTTCAGCACAGCAATGAATGGTACAAAATTAGCTCTCTGAAGACCATTTTTATAGAGATCTGAAAGAAAGGAAATCAGTACCATTTTGCTACTTAGTCTTAATAATAATGTCAGCTCCTCTTTTAGTCTGGCAAATAAAACTCAGTGTTGCTAGAGAGAGAAGGAACAAAAGGTGGAAGAGGAGAGCTGAAATTGATTTCTCTTCTTTTGCTGTATGAAAATTCAATACATTCTTAAGGAAGAAAGGAACATCCTGAGCAAGTCTGAAAAAGGCAGGGAGTAAAACATGACTTAAATCTCTAATGACATATAACTGGTGTTAGCAGAAGAAATAAGACCAACATCTGTTTTAAAGTAAAGACATAAAGAAGTATTTGTAATGCTGGGTATACAGTGCTATGATTATAAGGCTCGAACTATGGAACTGCTAGGTCCCAAGTATTTGGCAGAGTAGGTTTTTACATCTTATTTATCTCTGTATTTAATATATACCTCTCCAGAAGCCATCCAATTGCCCAGCATGTTTGCAAGAGAATGTCTTGTTGTTTGAAAAGGTTATCACTTAAACTGCATAATGGGCTGCTCTGTTTCATTTGAACTAGGAAGCCTTATAAAAAGGCTTCACTAGTACAGCACCTAGGACTGCCAGCAGGAATAAATACAGGAATACAGACACCTGGCAGAGATGTCATCAAAATTCCCTGCAAAAACCGTGCCAGCTTATTAACACCACCTCTATCCCCCATAATGCCCAAGGCTACAGCTAGGCTAAAGCTTACCATCACCTCAGGGTGGACAGAAGATACAACATGCACGAGAAACTAACAGGACACCTACAAAATGGTTGTCACAAAATTGGACACGTACACAGAAACATTTAGGGAAGTTATCAGTGAAGGTGATTCCACACTCTAATTGCTAGCAAAGCTGTATGAAGCCACCTATCTGCCTCATAGCTCTGCAGATCCTGATAGCTGTACATTTGTTACAAGGGCAATGGAGAGCAGATTTACTTCCAAGCATCAGTGAAGATGTAACAGCACTGTAAGACAGCTGCTGCTGTTAGTTCTCCTAGTTAGTATGTCTGTGAGTTTAGCATTATGTCTCTGTTTTGTAAGGATGGGAAAAAAAACAGTACTTTTGGTGAGCAAACAAAGCCACAATTCCTCAAACCCTGCACCTTGGTGGTACTTCTCCTATTGCCCTGGGACAGGAGTTTAAGATGGTTTAGCATATGAGTAATGGTCAGCAGCTGGCTACATCTGCTCTCTAATGAAAAAGTCACTTCTCCCCTTTGTATCCACAGGAGCTGAATCTCTTCAGTCTTACACCTTGTTGCAGCATACTACACTAACCCAACTCTCTTCCCCACTGGAGGATTTCAGGCACACACCGTGAGCATGAAGGAGTGATGAGAAGGAAAGAGGAGTCAGGCATCGACCAGCATCTGGACTGCAACATAGCTCAGTTCTGGAGATGCCATTCTTGACATTCTCTGCTGGGTAACTAATACAAGTGGATGTCTTTCAGGTTGACACTGACTTAATAGGTGTTAAAAAATGCCCATACAATGGTAATGGTCACAAACTGACAGCTCAGTTTAAGATGTGGGATACTGTCCCCAAGTTACAACAAAAATCTCTTCTGAATTTTGAAGAGTAGTTCTTCAAAAAAGACATGAATGGCTTCCAAGTAAGGCACAAGCATCCAGTTTAATCTGTAGTTAAACCAACTACAGCAGTTATGATTTCATCTTGTTTGCTCAAAACAGGAAAATAAACCAGTGGGAAATGATTTCCTCCTCTAGTAAAAAATGAGTGGCTTTCTTGCCCCTTTTTTTTTTAATTAAGATAAAGTGCATTGTAAATCTTTAGTGATTCTCTTTTACCTAATTAATTTGGTTAGAAAAAAATAACTGGTAGGATTAATATTTTAACTCTTCAGTATTTTTTGCAAGCATTTGAAATTAATAAATCTAAAGTGGCATGAAAGTTGCATAGGAATTATGCTAACTACTGATGCTATAACAGGATCTTTCTCCTCTACAAAAAAATTACACTGAGTGCTTGGTTAAAATGCACACAGATCTGGGAACTTTGTAGCAGGATCTACCCAGCTAATCATTCTCTATCTAAAACCACTGTCAGGAACTGAAACACCCCTTTACCTAATTCCCAGTGAACCATCCCAAAGTAGGCTGTGAAAATTGCCTCTTGCTAAGGGGTTCTCCTTTAACCTAGAAGATCAGGTCTGTCTGCAAGTTTCCAAGTTGGAAGCCAGGAAGGAATGTACCCTCATTTCACCTCTCCTCTGCAGAATACAATCTTTTCCTACCCTGGAACACACCTAAAGCATTGGCACTGTTATCACCCCTCCTCAACTCCCCTGTCCCTAACTATTCCCACGCTGGTTTGGGTGCAGTAGAGAGAACCAGGAAACGCAGAAGGATTTGGGAGCAGATGAGGGGAGGAACACCTTGAGTTTGAGAAAAGGAAGGAGGCAAGACTTTCTTCCTTAAGAACATTAAAAAAACACCTCAAACTGGAATATCTCAGAATCTAGAGGATTTGTTAGTATTAAATAC
The DNA here is from genome assembly GCA_013399075.1 of Chloroceryle aenea. NCBI lineage: Eukaryota > Metazoa > Chordata > Aves > Coraciiformes > Cerylidae > Chloroceryle > Chloroceryle aenea. Next base: position 62,572 of record VWZY01003975.1, on the reverse strand, counting down.
TGGGTGATTTTAACACACTTGTTTTGTAAGATACTTGGCTTCATTGTATTTGGATAATACTAGTAGCATGTTTGTTTTTACCTTCTGGTGGCCTGTTAGATGTTGCCACAACGACAACCCCATTTTGGAACAGATTTTCAAAAAGCTGCTTCAGAATCATGGCATCAGCAATGTCAGTGACCTGTAGAAGACAACACATTTGTTTTATCTTGCTTACAGCTTCTGCTGCAATAGATCTGCAAGTGGCTTTGTAGCTAGGAAAAATGCTTGTTAGTGAGAGCCATGGAGAAAGAGTCTAATTACTGCTTGGTGAGAAAAAAATAAAAGGGATAATTAATAAGCAGTGAATGTACCATGGTCTTTCAAAACTTGCCCACTCTTTATTGTGGAACTCCACCATTTCTTTACCAATTGCTAAATGATTCCATGTTAACTTCTATTCTAAAACTACAGGTGGGAGACACAGCAAACAGACCTAAACATTTAAGAGGCCTAATTAATTAGAAACAACACGGAAAAAAAAACCTAACAGAAGACAAAGAAAATACACACCGGCTGTTTTACATTTCTATTACCTTGGAGGTAATGGAAAAGGTTTGCAGAGGTGAATTTAAATGGTCGTGGGACTTCAGCAATAAAGACAAGTAGCCAACTATACATAATCAGCTGCTGTTGAAAATAGAATGATATGACATAGATACTATTGTGTGATTGTTGCAAAAAACAATTCAACAGATGGCCCATCACAAAAATAAGCAATTTCATTGTTCTTTTTAAGTGCCTTCTATTACTGTCCATGAATAATCAAAAGGCACGCAGTCACTTCCAGCACAGTCAGCCTCTTCTAACCTTCAGGCACAAACAACAAATCAAAAAATAAAAATTAGTAGGACAAGGGATACTGTGAGGGAAGGAAAAAAAGATACTAAAAAAAAGCCATAAAGTTTCTTTACATATAAGTTTAGCTTAACGAATTTGCTTTACAGCAGCAAGAAATAAAAGGAAACAGAAAACACTCTGCACACATGAAAAAAAGATGCAGTATTTTTTCTGCAAAAGCCCATTTCCCAGCAGTAATTTCTATCTGCCCAGAGCTCACCAGCTGAAATCAGCAATCTCAGTAACTAACCCATCTTTATTACCTTACACTGGCTTCTCCTGCATTCCCTTTCAATATTTATATAGAGAGACACTTGTTGCTTTTTGATTTCTTGAAATGGACTCTGGTGCTGTGGAAATGAAGTGGAGGTACACAGAGTGTGCACTCAGTCCACAGCAGGCAGACTGCCCTGCTTCCATCACTTGAGCTGGATCTGCTCTGATATTAATACATCTACAGCAAGTTTTTAAGCAGTATGATTTTTTTTCCCCTACTCTACTGCTACCCCATCCCCTCTCATTCCCCCATTTCTAAATGTCTACTCTAGGTAGCAAAAAAATTCAATTCTACACTAGAGCCAGTAAAAGGGGGGGTAATTTACGTTCCACTTCTCACAGCTACTTTGGAAGCAATGAAGTTTATAAAGAGCCATATGGGAACACCATTTTCCTTCTCCCAAAGATTTCTTCTTAATTAATTCTATGGAATGCATTAATATGGATTTTTTTTTTTCCTTTTTCTTTTACACAATCAGTAACACATCCCTCAGATCTGATATTCCAAAAAGCAATAGTAACTCACTATTGTATTTTATGTATCTGCTCATGCACCTACTTATTGATAATTTATTTCTTATGAATACTATATTTAGGAACTTCCCCTGTTCCTGAAAAACAAGAGGGACAAGGAATCAGGATGTACATGCATTGTAGGAGCAAGAGAATTTCTTCTGTCACAGAAGCAAACCTAATAACCAAGTTTTAAAATTGTATTATTTAAACCATTTTGTTCCAAACTTTATTTAAAAATACTATTAAGGTGTGTTGTGTTTAGAGAACAGGGAGGGAAAGAATCTTGATGCTCACATAAAAGACAAGAATTTATAACATTCTTGTATTAACGAGAGCTGTTATTTGGTGTGGAATTCTGATGTTTCCTAGATACACTAAAAAAAAAAAAGGGGGGGAAAATTCTTGAAATTTTTGTCAAAATTATGAATGATTTTGAGAACTGTGTTGTGAATATGAGCTCTTCTTATCTAATACAGCTTGGGAAAGAGAAAATTTGTACAAGGTAAAGGAGGTAGAAGACAGTAACTAAAGCATTGCCATTCCTCAGGTTTATTACTGTATCCAGCATTTGCTGCAACAGAGAACAAAAGCAAAAGCTACAAATTACCAATAAGGAGATCCTGCTAATGGAGAGAATGGAGAAATTTCATTAGCATTTAAGAGAAAAGATTTTTATGACCTAGTGCAGCTTTCCATTGGGAATAGTGAAAAAAAAAAAAAAGAAAAGGAGAAAGAAAAAAGGCTAGACTAATAGTTAATTTACATGTATAAGTACCTAAGACTCAGTCAGCCACTGATTGGTATGGCTCCACGTAATGAATGACAAACATAAGCATGTATTATCAGCAATTAGTATTAGCACAAAAATAAGAGCCTAATTTTTATTAGAGGCTTTTAATAGCATGCAGGTTAGTAAAAACTCTCTAAATTGGAGTTTGCTTTAAGTCCAAGAGGTACCCATGTTATATAAAGACTAACACATTATGATCATTCGAGCTTATCAAGAAGCAGGGATGCTGTTTTCATTATCAATACCAACATCAGTTACAGCCACATGCCAAAATTAAAGCTTCTAATTACCTGTGTATAGTTATTTGATCACAAAGTAGCAACTAGTCTCTTTTTATTGGCCTACCTCTGTGTTCTGAAACAAAGTTATAATTCCAAATGGGGTTTGCTTCAAAAGGAAGACACATTTTTAGAATGTCTTAACAATTCTCTGATTTAAAAAGAAAAGAGTATTTATAGTAAAGTGACAAAGATCAGTAAGAAATAGCAGTGTTTAAATAACCTGGGAGCCTGTGGCTCAGGCAAATGATGATGTAAAATCTGCCTCAGAAGGGACAAACTCTGAAGCTTAGTGCTATCACACAGTATTTGCAAACCCAAACATTCAAGACACCGTAATTATTTTTCTTAATAGGACACACAAAACTTTGGCACACACAAAACTACTTTAAAAAATACTGAAATATTTCTCTACATCAATGAGTCAGCTCTCCACTTGCTCGACAGCTCTCTAGGCTTTGCAACAAGACTCACTTCAGAGCACTTCTGTTTTGCTTTAGCCCACTGTTGAAGAGGAATGTGCAACTGTCTTTTGAAGTTCTGCATTTGGTTTTCTCTAAAATATGAGCATTAAAAATAATTTTTGCTGTCCCTTTTTACAGTACCATTTGTCCATGTGTCTGATCTTAAGATAAATAAATAAACCCAGCTTATTTACCCTTTTCCCCCCCCCCAGCAGGTATTTGAAAGCAACCTGACCTGTTTAAAGCAAATCTCAATAGTTTTCTGATGTTTCCTCTGCAGACAAGTCCGTTGTTAAAGTGAGACCTAACTTGACCTTCCATCCATCAAGACACAGAGTAGCTGCTTTGTCTGCAAGTTAAGGCAGTATGTGTCCAGGGTCTCCATCTCCTTCCAGTTTCACTTCAATCTAGCAATTCTTTAAACACGTGGATCAGGCTGCAGGGATACTTGGCCATTATCTCCACTGGGGAAATGAGCTGGAAGTGTGCTGAATTAGATACAGCTCCTTATTACCAATGTTAAACCTGTCACCATATGAGCTGCTATGACAGTCACTACGTTGGGGCTATTTAAACAGAATGTTTCTTACTTCAAATGCAGCCACTTCTGCAAAATTTCAGAAAGCTGGGACTTCTCTTCAGCAGGCAAAGGCTGTGTAACATTCCATGCTACAGAAAATCACTCAGGAAATCCAGCTGCTCAGAAATCCCTGAATTTAAAACATTAACACACCCTGAACAAGTAGATTTTTTTAAATTCACATAAGAATTCAAAGTCTTTAGATATATATTTTAAACTATAGATCTTCCCAACTGTGACCCACCGACAAAACCAGGTGAATTTTTCAACTGAAGTGAATGATGTACCTCAAGCAAGTCAGCAGAGGGAGCAGGCAATCAGTCTGGAAACAAAAGCTACCAAGAGTCTCTGCCTTAAAATGTGACAGTCTGGAAACAGAGCAAAGCCAGGATATAAAAGAAAGGGCATTTATACAGAAAGCAGGTATCTAGAATAACACATGGTACAGCAAAGATGCCTCTCTGTACCATCTGATGTCATGACAGTTAACACTCCTACCCAACACCCCTGGTCCTTCCCCTCTCTTCACAGTATAAATACAAGGCGCTCTCTATTTAGATCTTACACTGCAAGTCTTGGAAGCCCAGTATTCAGATTCACCAGATGAAGCACATTTAAATGGTCAAACAGCAGCATTTGAAACCCATTAGTAAGTTCATGTTGCTCACTCGTGCAAGGACACTCAAACAGAAAATGTGAAAGAGGGTGTTGGAAAGTGACAGGAAAACAAACATGAGACAGAGATATTGATCTCAGGTGTGAATAAAAAAAGCTTGCCAAGAGCAAGAAATCTTTTGTAAGAAGAAAAAAGAATATTTTTACTAGACATCTACCTGCCTCCTACCTGCACTGGTTACCAACAGGTATCCCATACATTGACTGGAACAGTCAAACCTAACTCCATGTATATCCAGCAGCACGTATGCACCAGATCTACAGCCAGAATGTATCTCTTAAACTTGGTTGCTCTAAATTTTACTACAAAAAGCCAAACTCAGAGACAAAAGAAACTTTCAAACCATGATTTGAAAGTTCTTAGTTAAGATGGAGGCAATAAAGTTTTGCATGATGATTTGAAACAGTTCTGAGAAAGTTAGTGCATTTTAGAGAAAATATGATACCAAAATAAGTTTGCTCATAATTGAAAGGTTTCCAATACATGATTAATCCATCCCTTTTACACAATTTTCACAGGAAGGAAGATTTTAAAAGAATACTGTTGTCTTATCTTGTACCTGAAAGACAGGATTTTAAAATGTTCTACTGTCTTATGCTCAGTAGCATACTAGATGGAAATCAAAGTTTAACATGGGACAAAACACTACGAATGTAATACAGTGCCTCTCTTGCACTTGCTCTTGTACTTATTTCTTACCTGAAATTCATCAAAACATAAGAGAGCAGCCTCTTCACTTATTTCCTCTGCTACTGGTGCAATTGGATCATATGTTTTGGCCATAAATCCTGCCTTTCTTTTTGGCAAGCTCTGTTTAAGGCGATGTATTCCTCGGTTGATAAAACAGAAAAGAACAAATACTTCTTATTTTCTTTTCTAAGATTGAGAGAACAAAATTATTTAGCTACCTAACAAAAAGTAACCCAGCCCAGTGAAAATAGGAAAGCTTCAAATTTAGTCCAATTTCAAGCACAGATTTCAAGCACAGCAAGGCAACTATTAAAAGCTCACAGATTCCGTTTTCTCGTTCAGAAAAATGTAAAACAAGCATCAGAGAGCCTCTGAATGCTATGCACTTATATTTTCTCTTTTAAATGATACAATTTTCGTTATTTTCTTGCTCCAATTGATGACTTCAGTTTCAGTTTCACTTTGGAATTTGGCCTTTTCTGGCTGTCTTCTCTCTCTGCGGATGAAAAACCCTTCCAGTGTTTACAAATCAATGGCACAGCTCTCTGCATTGCACGCTCTGAAGCTGCACTTCGAATGCAGTTAGTGAAAAGAATTCAGACACAGCAACACTGTTATGTTTAAAAATGCAAAGATTATGATCCTGGCACAAAATACAATGATTACATCCAGCCTTTACTGTCTCATGGCTTGTATTTGTGCTGACTGCAAACAAACACTCAGAAAACAAAGGTCTTGTGGTAAGAAGCTACCTTTCTTAAGGCACAACTGACAAGAAATGGGAACAGAAAAGCTCAACAGCAACCCAACAATGCTAGAATAGAGGGCACTTAAAGTGTCAGAAGTTGTTTAGACTTCTGAAAGCTTCCCAAGACAAACACGGCTGTCACAACCCTTGTCAATGACACTGGTTATTAATGATTTTAATGTTGTAGAATTTAGAAAGAAAAAGTAAATTTTAAAATACCTAACCAGTATCTCCATCAAAACAAAGTCCTTTATTCACCCTGTCAGGAAATTTTCTGAAACTTAGGATGAACTTCTTTTTATCATCTTGTCCTTTAAATTACTGATAGTATTACTAAGTTTGACATCCTTCCCATTTATAACCAATTTAGCTACTGCTTATTCAGAATGCAGATTGCATTTAGCATTCACTGTTTCAGTTTTAGCAACTGACTTCTTGGGATTGTGTATCAGCTAATTGGTAACCAGAGAACTCTTAGTTAAGGATTTTATCCTAAATATACAACCAAGTTTTCTATACAACCAAGTACACAGAATCTTTGAGAAGAGATACTTGAGAAATAATATGCAATTAATATCTCCTCTGATATGGCAGACAGTGCTAAAATACTTTATTTTCTTACTTTTTTTTTTCTTAAATACTTAAATGAAGCTAAGCTGGTTACTAGGAATATGAGAATGAGACAGACTTTTTTTCATAGATCCCATATTTCATAAAATTCTTGTAAATACCTGTGTCTGCACTTACTCTGGTGGACATCTAGCATGAAGCCATGAAAATGGACTCTCTTTTTCCTTTCTACTTCTAAGTGAGAATAGAACATGTCCATCACCATTGTCTTTCCTGTGCCTTCAAAATAAAATAAAAGAAAATAATTACTAACCCATCCAACAGGTAGTTAATTGAAGAACAGTATGTACTGATAACAATAATGACTGTTGATTAACTTTCAACTAACAAAACTATTCCACAGAATAAGTACAAGAGAAGAAGAGTTCTATTTTCTGTTCAAAAACTTGGAACAACTGCATTTTTATTTTTCTGGTTTTCAAATTTTGATCCAGACAGAGGTAGTCCAAATGTTACACAAAAAGCTCCATATGCATCCAGAAAACATCCTTTTGAAAAGGGATTCTGTTTTCATGCTGCACTGTTGCCATTAGAATGTATAAATTCTCTCTCTGCCCCCCTCAACTACCTTCCAAACTCCTAAATTGCATACTTAAGTGTTAGTGAGTGGGTAACGTGGGGAAAACTCTACGTATTCTAATGTAGTCCAACACAACAGCTTCCAAAATGCAGAATGCAATTCATTAATTGACATCATAATGTAGAATATTAATTCTAGAAAATTCACTAAAGCAATCATGCTACAGAAATGTAAAGCATTTAGATGCTTCAGAAGTTGAAGAAACATGCATTTAGAGAAAATACCAGTGAAACAGATGTAACTTCAACTTACCAACATCTCCATAGACATAAAGACCTTTGGGGGGCTTGTTTTTTGCAAAGAGCTGCAAATCAAGAGAAAAAGAATAAATACAAATATGGGTAAAATAAAAAAAATATGGGTAAAGCAAGAAAGTAGCTACACTGGTAGCACCATCTAGCCAAGTGTAACCTTGAATAAATGCTTAGCTCCAAATTGGCAAGTTATCTTAATGTTGTATTTGTGCAAATTCTGGAGAAGAGGCTAGACACAGATGCAGGGTTCAGGTGGGGTTTTGGAGATCCCTGTGAAATATCCTCATCTGCAGCCATAGCACCCAAGCCTTTTTACCAGAACACCTATAAAATGATTAAATGTTTTGCAATCCATCATCATCAAAGAAATACTTTTCCTCATTAAGCCATTTGAACAATGAATCCTAGAGAAAAAAAACATAAAATTAAGCAGTATTGTAGTATTCATAGATATATGCACTACATACCTATTAAAGCAGCTCTGCTCTTACACACACATAAAAAAAAAGGTTTTTTTCAAAGTATACCTTCCAGTTAGCATTCTCTCAAGCTGAGTTAAGTTTATCTTGAATGATTAAGAATTTTTGGTCTCATTTGGAGCTGGGTAATTGCTAAACAACTTGAATCTAAAGCACTTTTGAAGCCATGTTAAAGAAATGCAGAAGTCAACAGCAAAACACTAATTAAATATCCAAGAAAATATATGAGCAAAAGGTAGAAAGAAAACCTCTCGGGGTCTATAGTACCAGTTTATTCAGAAAATATGCAAGCATAGCTCTTATATAAGGCCCACTTAATCTAATTCTAAATGGAATCTTTTAATAGAATAATCAAAAATTTGTATCATCAATCTGTGGCTGAACAGGGTTTCAGATGTTCTGAAACCATTCCATTAATAGAGAAGGCTGCAACTATTTGCTAGTGCTTTGAAAGCATTGCAAGACAATTTAATGGATGAATATTTTCCAGCGTGCACTTTTTAAGAGCTTGCACTCATTAAAACTACTCATGGTCAAAGTTACACAGCTAAAAAATAAAGAGAAATAGAAAATCTAAATGAGAGACACTCATAAGATTTTTTTTTTTCCAGATTGACAACAGTCATTTTAGCAAGATAACAGAATGTCACATTGAATTTATTACATAAAAAGGCTGTATTAATGTGATTTTCAGGAATGACACAAAGCTAGATAAACAATTTAAAGTACTGCTTTTAGTCTTTCTAAAGGTTATATAACCAGAACAAGCAGCAGTGTCTATGTTTTATTTTTTTCTCATTGTAAAATGTTTATTAGTTCTAATTAACCATCTTGATGTTTGTCTTTTTACAGGTTATTTATTCTCACTCCAGTACTTAGCGTTTCTAAAAGATATGTTACAAAAAAAGTTGGGGATTTTTTGCTAAAGGAAGCAAATGTAATGGCTTGAGCTCCATAAATCAGTCTCTGGTTGCTCCAAAAATTGAATTAGTTCTGTGAAGACAGCAAGTTTTGAGTGATATCTAATTCCTAAGGGGAAAAAAAAAAAAAAAGGATGGGTTGTGTGGCAGATCCAAACACATTCCCTGCAGCTGATGATCTCTAAAAGCAAATCAAATGCTAGAAAAACCTCTTGCCCTCTTTGAGCAAATAAAGTTTGTAGGAAGTATTTTATGTGCAGCTCTGCCAGAAGAGGCACTACTGACACTTTCAGGATCCTCACCTCCTCAACCCTGGCAGGTATTGTATAACATTAAGAATTTATTTTTACAGGCTCGAGTTGTTGGGGTTCTTTTAAATGTGTGTTTTAATTTTTAGAAGTAAACTCACTTAGTAGAGCTTTACAACTGAAAGTCAGACAACCTGCTGGTCTCTAGCTATTCTGCATGATCATAAGATGGATTTGTAGTTATTTTTAGAAATTATTCTCATGCATCTTCTGAAGGCTGGAAGTTGCATAAGGAAAAGTGCATCTTCCACTAGGATTTCTGGTAAAATCCTGCTGGTTCAATTTGGAGCAGACCAAGCAGTCAATAAAGTCAGTGGTACATGAGAGAGAAGAAAGCAGAAGACTGATCTTTGTTCTACTGAAACATACTCCACAAGAAAGAGGAGGGAGATCTAATTAAGAAGAATCCTAAAATAAGGGAAGTCTTGTTTATTTCAGGGAGTGAAGGAAGAAAAGTGGGAGATGTAGGAAGACAAATGAATAATCTGCTTCTTGCTCCTCAGTGTAATAATGTTCGATCAGTTACCAACAAATTTGGTTTTGCACCAGTAGTAAGATTTAAATGTTAGCTGTAACATCCTTAAAGTGCACAAACCCAAAGATATTAAGGGATGCACAAAATCTGAGTTTGAAGGGGAGAGTTTTGAAATCCTTAGATGTATGTTTTGAATGCTCACCACATCCTTTCAAACAAGGGCATCGCCCCAAATGTGTCAAATCCCTCCAGTCCTCCAAGTTTCTTAATTCCCATAACATTCTTTACAAGAACTTAAGCAAGCATAACCTAAGTGTAACTCCAAGTTTCATTACCATCTGGGCATGCTACAGCAGAAGTCTTTTTTCCTTTATAAATCAGTTGACTTGTAGATTTTTCTTTGAAGATCATTCACGTGCTAAAATATTTACAATTCCCCAAGAGATCACACACACACTAGTGACTCCAGACTACTACCAAAATGGTTTTACACATTTCTGTTCCAAAACTTCATGCCTTGCTTTGATACTGTCATGTCAGGTTTTCTTTTTTTTTGTTTAAACTTTAATCAATCAACATCTTACCTCATTTAAGGAATTATAGTGGTCAAAACATCATCTTCATTCTGACAGCTTCCTATTCTTCCTTCAATATCTCTAATAATGTGCAGTGTCTTCCCACCTTCTCCCATGCTCCCCACCTCAGACACCAGAAGCAAACAACTCCTCTCCTGGGAGTATTTACACTGTGATGTGAAAAACTTTTCAGTGAAAATGGATGCCAATACTAGGGGGGGTAATTAGAATATGCAAAATTCAAGGGACAAGTTTCCAAGCAGCAGATTTTTATTTTTATTTTTTAAACTGCCTCTTTCTCCTACTCTTTCAGGTCTCCATTTTGGTTGCTGCTGTAGCTGAAGACATTTTCAAGGTCTTGAATGGTGTTTACTATTGTTTGTACTGCTTTCAAAACATGACCTCACTTAGAATTGAGCTCATTTCCAGTCATTAGTACAGCAACTCAACAACTCTTAAGATGTCCCAATTGGTATTATTTTGAAAAGCTAGAGATCTGAAACTGGTAGAGCCTTGAACTTCCAATTCAGAGGATCTCAAAATATCTCAACATACAAGGCCATGCTTTCACCAAGTTGAAGATCAAAGTCATTGTTCAGATTTGAGTAATAATTTTGACAAACAGAACCCTGCTTGGTCTGCAGCAAGACTAATTGGTTTCTACCCCTCCGATTCACTCTGAGCCGATACTGCAAAAAACCTACACTGTGAAAAAAAGACAGTTTTCTTATCAAAAAGGGAATGTGTCCCTTCCAGACTGATGATTTCAGAAAGCTTTGGCCTGTGAGGTAACACAAGGCTCTCTGGATAAACATGGAAATGCTTCTATTGTATCTGACAAACATTTGTTCCCTAATTCTACTTTTACCGTATTTTTGGCGAATAAAACTATTTAGATAAAAAGTGACAAATGAGCAAAACTAAAAACAAAGCAGATCATTGTTGAAAGCAGATCATTGTTGTAATGATTCAGAAGTGCAGAAAGTTTCTATTTCTGGAATAGCTTATTGTAGAAGAGGCTTCTGCAATTCTATCAGAAGAAACTGGGCAATAAAATGAGGAAAATCAGACTATGGAAGAGGCTGACAGGGGCTTCTAACCCTCTCTTCACCCTTTTTCCTCACCACACCCTCTCAACCACATTCTCTTCAATGACAGATCCAGGAAAAACAAGTGTGCTCAAAATGCCAAGCACTGATATTCTTTAATTCTACAAACCTGCCAGCAGATTTCACACTACAGATTATCCAAGTTGCTGGAAACCTCGTGAAAAAGCATAAGAGTCAATCTACAAACTACCATGTGTAACTGATTAAAAGCATTTGATTTATTTCCAAGAAGTCCTTAACTAATTTAAAATGCATTAATTTGTTTAATTTACGTCTATTAAAACCCGTTAAGTTCAAAACAATAATCAAACCCAGTGCCATTCCTGGTACCATAAGAACAACTGAACACCTCTGACATCAGGTTTATCTTTTCACAGAATCATTAGGGGTGGAAAGGACCTCTCGGATCATCAAGTCCAGCCTTCATCCCAACACCTCTCTGTCCATCAGACCACAGCCTCAAGCGCTACGCCCACGTGTTTGTTAAACCCCTCCAGCCTGTTCCAGTGCCAGTTTACTTCCTGACACACGTTCAAAGTCACAAAGTGCCAGGCCTGCCTGGGAGGAGAGTGTGTTGTGTTCACAAACACAGCAGGATTTACTTGTGCCCTGTATCATTAGTACTTCATGGAGATGCCTTCTACTGATCACACAAACTCCTTCTACCCATAGGCCTACATCAAACCTATTAAACCCAGGCCAGTTCCAGAAGGCAGTACTCACCACCTCTTCCTGGCAGCAAGAGCCTTAGTTCTACTCTTCAGAACTGAACCAAGTCTGCAACAGCATCCCTACCCTGCAAGTCCACCATAGGAAAACATTTATTTTGCTTACTTAGGAAACTCCTGGACAGATAAAGACATGTGACAAGCATTATCATGTCACACTCTACAGCTGGTACAGTGCTTGATGGCTGTGATTGTACCAACCACCTACTCACAGCTGTGACTCTTACTCTGGGGAAAACCTTCACGTGGGAAGTTGATTTACAACTTCACCAAAACAAAACCTGGCCTGCACAAGAATTTAAACCATACTTTATGTAACTTAATTTTAATCTCAAAAGGAGCTCTGTTTGAACCAGCAGATAACTTCCTCAAAGACAGCCAGAAGAGAAACAAAGTTGTTGCAGCTTCTTTGCAGGGTGAATGGTGGTCTGATGTAATTACACAAGTTAGCACGCTTCAACAGGTTTATACAAAACTCACTGGAGTTTTGATGCATGGTACAGCACCACGGTGCTCATCCTGGTCATCAGTCTTCTAAGATTTCCACAGAGATACCAAGATCTAGAAGTAAAATCTCAAACAGCAACAGCACTTAGCCCAATAGCAAGTAGTTGTAAGCTGCTTGGCACCGACTGTGGCGTTTGTTGCCACGCAACGAGTTAAAAAGCTGGTTTAAAATTAAAGTATGGAATTGAAGCCGTTTGAAATGAGAGAGGAGGGCTTTAAAGGAACTATTGAAAACCACATTCTCAACCTAAAAAAAATGGCATTTGACTTTTTCCTTTTAAGGTGTCAGTCAGTCTGGCTTCACTGCAACTAGCTCTCTTATACAGGGACAAAGTAGCATCACAGTTTCCTAAGTAGAATAAGATTAGTATTTGTTCTCTGCAATAAAGACTTTCTTCACCATTCATGCTTCCCAGTCAAAGAAACAGTAAATAACAGACCCACACAATGCTTTATCTGCAAAGCCATTACAAGACACCTGCTCTAACAACTAGAATGATTCAGGGTACTCCAGCTAACACAAGTCAGTCCTCAAAACTATTCTCAGAGGCAGCACTTCTAGACCAGAATATCCAAATGTCCAAAACCATTTACCAGAAAAGATCACAATGCTCTAGCCCACTGATCCTCAGGTTTGACAGTAAGGTCAACACCTTCATCAGAACATTTTTTTTTTCCAAAGAGTGAAAATTAATAGAAGCTCAGAAGTATATTCAAAATCTAATGCAGGAGCAAGCCAGGTATCTGGCTTCTTTTGAGTCATTTCTTCTTTTACTGTTCATGTATATTGGCTGAAGACAGTTTTGAACTAGGTACTTTGAAAGATTACAAGTCTAATACCAAAGCTTAAAAAGAAGCCCAGATAGATGAAACACCCCCCCCCCCCAATTTTTCACATCAACCATCCTCCAGATACAAACTCTGTTCTGCTAAACTGCACTTAGAGAAGTAGTTTGGCAAGCTCAATCCTGTTTGATCTCCTTACACTTAGGCAAAAAAAAAGTGCAATATTGCTTTGGATACTAAAGATAAACAATAATCATTCTTGAAGGAGGAAATTTCTGAGGTTTATTTAGTACTTGCCTAAATTGAATCAAGAAGCTGGTTTAGAATCAAGAGTTAGACTACAAAGACATCAAGACAACAAGGATCCCCAGGCACACACCACGTACAATATAAATGGTTTAAAATACCATAAACATATAGTTTTCACACTGTACCTATCTCTCTTTTTTTTTTACACTTCCTTATGTTTTTAATAATTTTTTTTAAATCCTGAAAGTAATGCAATGAGATGAACCTACAGGCAGAGCAGACAAAAATACACCTCAAACAATTGTTTGGTGGCAATTCCCACATCCGAGTTAGAACCACTGAATGACTGGTGTTAGCAGGGACCCCAGAGGCTCATGTGGCCAAACCCCCTGTTTAAAACTGGGTCACAGAATATCTCAAGTTGGAAAGAATCCTTATGGATCCTTAAGGACCAGGTCAACAGCTTCCAGGACAGAACTTCCAAAGACTTGCTCACTGCTCTCTGGAAGCAGTCTTGCCTTAGCAGTTTGCTTCCTGTACTTCACAACTTTTGTGTTTTGACTTCCAGAGTGCCTGACTTCTGCTCCATGGAATAATTTCCCATTCAGATTTATCTCCTCTCTCAATAGAAAAAGACTTCCTTCCAAAGGACTTGGATCTATTGGCAGGAGTCTAGGAGGGGGTCACAAAGATGGNAGCCATTCAATGATTCTATGATTCCTAGGTGTTTAGTCTGCTTCCTTTCATCAGGAGGCAGGAAGACATTGATGGCATTTCCAGTCAAACATATGATCACTACACATACCCATTTGTTTAAAGCATTCAAGGGATGCTGGAGGCAGCCTGATAAGCAAGCCTGTGTCCCAGTGCTCTGCTCCCTGTTAAACTTGCCTATCTGAAACAGGAACATTTACTCAGCAGAGTCAGATATTTGCATTTCTGCCCATGAGATGAGGTGTGTTGCATAATGATGCTGAGGAAAGCTGACATGGAGATTTATTAGCAAGGTTTGCAGCTGACAGCATCCATTAACTATAAATGGGAAAGTTACTTCTGATGAAAAATAAAAACAAAAGCAGTAAAAGAGAGAAAGAAAAATGAAAACACTCAGTGGCTGGCTGGGAAGAGCTATGACAGTTCCCAGACATCCTCCTCTTCGGGGCAGGGAGGCATCTGTCCAGAGCAGGCAGGGAAAGTGAAGATACTGATAGCAATGAGTATTTTGCCAAGCTTTGTTCCCAGTACTATACTTTTATCATCAGGCTCAGTCAAACACCCTGTTCTTGTTTCCCCTTGCCATGTTTATGCCTATTTGTGCTGAACAGAGCACGTTAATTCCATGCAAATAAAGCATATTCACTGGTTGTTCAGCTTCTGTGCACATCTAGGATTGCCTAATATTTACCAATTAAATGTCTTCTCTACTTTGCTGTGCACTATGTTTGGTTTTCTGGATATAAACTCCAGCCTACACAAGAGGCAAGGAAAGATGAGAGGGGATTCCCACACCAGCTCTAGTTGTTTCCCACGAGAAGGTGCCAGAACAACACTATCACTGTTTGCAGGTGCAAGGCCACAAGGGCAACAAGCTAAGAATAACAGCATGAGAACAAGACACAAAAAATACTGCTGCAGAGGCTCTGGAAAACACTGTGTCAACAGCTTCAGGGAAGATACCCAGAGCTGCAGCACTAGGCTATTAGCATTACTAATGCCAAGGAAGTATGGTTGCTAAGGCACTGTGCTCAAGGATACCTCTGAATTTGTGTTAATACTTTGAAAAAGAACTGTGGTGTCCCCAAAAAGGCAACTGCAGTGCAGATCATGCCTCTTCCTTCTTTCCTTACTTCACCTGGAGACTGACACTGGAAAGAAGGGACAATTTTGAGAAGTCATGCCTGATCTATATTTGAATGCTTGGCATTCTATCTTGGCAAACTATCACTGGATAGTTTCAGTGATATTAATGGAGGATCTGTTGGAACACAAAACATCAGCGTTCAGCGTGTGCAACTCAAGCACACCTTACACCAGTGCTTGAGAATTAAAACCTGGTCTAAACCCTCTCCTACAGCCAAATGACATTTTTGCAAAGGCAGACAGTAAACATAACCACAATTATATCAGGTTTTCTTACAGAACTATTCCAATAATATTTAATTTGGTTATGCCTAGAGTGCCACTGCAATTTTACAAACCAAAAGAGAAAAAACAGAGAGCCAAACATGAACAATGATCTATCTGCAAAGTCTCAGCTGCAAAAATAATGTGTTAATGACAGAAATCTATATTTTAAGCACATTCTTATGAGCAAATATAAACTCAAGAGAAAAAAAATCAGCACTATAAACCTCACCTTTGAAAGAAGATTTTTTGAACTGATGCTGTAGCCTTTAAGGCTCTCATGCAACTTCTGCAGGTGCTCCACAACTTTTCTTTGCTGCTCATCATTCTTCAGCTCTTCTTCCTTAATCAGAAAGTCATAATGTTCTAGAGGTCCACTGCAAACCAACAAGGCTCTGGCGTTAGCATCTGGAGGAGTACTGGGGATTGTCTTCTCATCTGCCTGAGCTGTGTATGCTGTAAAAGAAAAGGCAGATTATTAACTGAGAAGTTTGGAAAAACATCCTCTTATACTGCTAAACAACACAACATCCTTAACAGTTTACACAAAGACATAGACATATACATTACTTACCTATATAACCACTAGAGTATGTTACTCTTTTTCATTAAATCAACTTCTGACTCTAGTCATAAACACTTCTAGCAGCATGTTTTAACATTTATCTTTATTATTAACAAGCACACTTAGTAAAAAGTGCAGCTGGAGAACTGGTAACATGTGGATAAGCTGTTGCAGGGGAAGTTTTGAACTCCCCCCCTCGACCCCCTCCAAATAGGGGCAAAACCATTTAAAGATTCTGAAGTGCATTTCTCTGAATAGATTAATCCTTTAGAGAGCAGTGGGCTAAACTAGGCAGAAAGACTTTAAAAGCCAGCAAACAGGAGGCCAAAACACTCTAAGAGAAGGAGACAAAGCCCACACTAAGTGAGGCAATAGCTGTGAAGTCCTACAGTGCCACAGCCTGCTCTGCTGGCATCTTCTGCCTAGAAGAGACAGGGCCATGCCCAAGAAGGAATTCTGTTTAGGTATTAAAAAAAAAAAATCAAACTTGCTAGACATAAAATGACATCTAACTAGGAAAGGAATGAACACATAAGATTACAAGGGAGGCTTGCTAAATCAGAACTTAAAAAAGTGATCAGAAACTTAAAAAAATGGAATAGACTGAAAAGCCATTAAATATCTTCTTGACTTCCACTGTAATTTAAAAGGTTAAGTGTAATCATAGAATCATCTAGGTGGGAAAAGACCTTTAAGAACATTGTGTCCAACCACTAACCCTACTCTGCCAAGTCCACCACTAAGCCATTATCTCCAAGCACTACATCTATGCAGCTTTTAAACACCCCCAGGGATGGTGACACAACCACCTCCCGGGGCAGCCTGTTCCAGCAAAACAAAATGTTCCTAATGTCCAGTTTAAACCTCCCCTGGTGCAGCTTGAGGCCATTCCCTCTTGTTCTGTCACTAGTTACATGAGAGAAGAGACCAGCACTACAACATCCCTTCAGGCAGTTGCAGAGAGCAATAGGCCTCCCCTCAACCTCCTTTTCTTCAGACCAGACCACCCCAGCTCCCCTCGCTGCTCCTCAGAGCTGTTCTCCAGTCTCTTCACCAGCTGAGCTGCTCTTCTCCGGCCCTGCTCCAGCACCTTGATGTCTTTCTTGTATTGAGGTGCCCAAAACTGAACACAGTACTCGAGGTGAGGCCTCAGAAGTGCTGTATACAGGGGGACAACCACCTCCCTGGTCCTGCTGGTCACTCCATTTCTAATACAAGGCAGGCAGCCACTGGCCTTTCTGGCCACACTGCTGGCTCATATTGAGCTGCTTGTTGGTCAGCACCCCCGGGGCCCTTTCTGCCAGGCAGCTTTCCAGTCACATGAAATTACATGGTACTTCGGGAAAATAAATAAGTGAACTCAAAACGGAAAACAACCAACTAAAGAGCAGCTCTGCAGAAAAGGATCTGGAGGGTACGGTGTTGGGTCTGGCTGAGCTGGAGTTGACCTTCCCCACAGCAGCCCTCCCAGTGCTGTGCTTTGCACTGAGAGCTGGAGGGGTGCTGGGGACACCCCTGTGCTGTG
>VWZY01003975.1:3478-32778 GCA_013399075.1 Chloroceryle aenea | reverse complement strand
TCCTCGGTGTGAGCGCAGGCCCCAGCTTCTGCCAACGACGGGAGCTGATAGTGTAGTGGCAGCTTAGACAGCTCGTCTCGGTTAAGATAAGAAAGGACAAATGCCTTTTCGTCACTGCTGTGCGCACTGTCAGTAGACTGAAATATTGCTGTCCTGGGAGCTGTTGCTTGTCTGTCTCTAAGTAAATAGAAGAGGGCAAACTCAGCTGCCTGAGATGCAGCAGTATGGGTGGATCTGACCTGAGAAGGTCAAGTTCAGGATGCCAGTAGCCTCCAAAACCTGTAGAGAATATGTAAATAGGTCTATCATGCAGGCATGCTAGATTAAAGCTAGCCGAGGTGATAAGGTGAGTGTATATGGAGGAGGGCTTCCTGTTTTCTTTTGTACCTGAAATGTAAATTGGGTGCCTAATAGATAGCACATGGTGAGAATCGGCCCTATCACCTTAGTAACACTGAACTGCTCCCTAGCTGGAAGGGCCACATTCACGATTTGCCCCAAAGGCTAGTAGTCTTGAGCTTCAGAAAAGCTACCTGATGTCATTGCAATTGTTCCCTGGACTGTCTTGTTTCAAAAGCAGGGCCTGGAGGAGTGAGCAGACAAATGTAATATCTTCTAGAGTGCCTGTGCCTGGTGGGGAGCTTGAGGCAGGGTCTATGCTGCCAGAGATAGGTTGCATTGAGAAAGTTGACCTCTTACAATTTTACCTTATTTTTTGTAGATTGTGGTTGAGTCTGCTCCCTTGTATAGCTTTACTGTGTCACAGCTGAGTGAGCCTGGGCAGTTATTACAGGCAGTAACATAGAGGGGGAAGAAACATCACTGACCCCCTGCACACATTCTCTGCAGTGTGAGTTCTTCTCTCAGTGAACACCATGGAGTCCATATGCCTTTGTGGCAGCAAACACAGCTGCTGAAGGCTGATGCTTTGGTTGCTGAAGTTCTTCAGGCAAAACTAAAAACCCTGTGTGGATTTTCTAGGTCAGTTTCTATAGAGCTATATTCTAGGTCTAATAAAGGTCTATTTTCTCAGTTTAGGGTAACTAAAGTAAAATGGACTGACACCTAAAGTTACTAGGGAGGATACTTCAGTTCTTATGCTCCTATATTTTCATGTCCAGTAGCTATTCTCATGTTTCAGGATGTGTCCTTAAGAATAAACTACAGCAATTGTTGCCTGTGTTTTGGCCTGTGACAAACTAGAATTTGATGACTTGTGTTGTGCTGCCCTTATCAGGACCCTACCTGTCCACTTAGCAGAAAGATGTAACTCTACCTTGCTGAAAAGTATTTGTGCCTTAAGTTCCTGATGACTCTTCTTTCTGTGAGGCTGAGCATTTGGAATTGCTGGATCCAGAATAGATACTACAAAAGGGACTTAGCCGCGATACGGCCTTGGGGATGAGACCAAAGTTCCTGGGACTAACAAAACAATATTTTTTGTTTTTAAATTCTCAACTGAAGCTCTTTATCAGAAAGAAAAGCAGAAAAAAACAGGTTTTGAGAGAGGTTAATTTTAGCCTGTATGCTGTTTAGGGTAGACAATTGCAGATTGTTGTTGTTCCAGTCCCTTCTAGGTCTTCATTACAAACATACGATGATCTTCCTCCCAGTCTTGCTGCTATATAAACACTGCTTCCTCCACCCTCCTTACTTGTATCTGTGCATGCCTGTATACAGGAATATCTCCTAGTACAGGATCATTCTCTTTCCAGTTGTGCAGTAGGGTGCATATAGTGCATCTGTGCCATATACATTCGTAGCTCTCATGACCTGTAAGACTGAGTTTTATGTCACTGTTATTGTTTGCTGGAAGGCTATGGAGCAGGTAATACAAGTCATGCAGAGTTATGTTCACTGTCTAAACTTGTATTAATTAACTGCTTCTCAACAGAACCCAGACCATGTTGCTAATATGCAAATTTCAGCATGGGAGAAGGGTTTAGATTTGAATTGCTGTAGTATTGTGTTTCTAAAAGGTAGGTTTTGTACTATAAGCTGTTTGTTGGAGCATGGCAGCCAGTAGCCACCAGCTAGCCTCTGTGGTTTGACAACTACTTGTGGTCACAAAAAGTAGCAACTAGCTTTTGCAGTTTCTTCCTGAAATGCTAGTAAGGGCAGCAGAATGAACCTGAGAAGATGGAGGGAGTTAACTGTGTCATATCTAGAAAACTATGTCTTCAGCTAACATCAACATTGAAATGTTAAATGGTGCAAAAATGGATGGCTTAACTGCTGCCAAGTTCTGGTAGAAGTTATTGGACAGCCTCACACTATGGTGGGAGATCACATTAAGCCAGAAACCTCATCAGAGCAGACACTGAGATTTAATTTTGTGTTAAGCCATTAGACTTGTACCATTGTCTTGGTGTTCACAAACTGGGTCTGAGGGCAATTCTGTGTATTGCTTTGTCCAAATCTCAAAGTTTAACTTTTTGGTCGAAGTCTGAGCTTGCTAGCAGACTCTTAAAAGAAAGATATTGGTTATCAGACATCAGCTCAAGAAGTACTTGGGTGAAATAGTGCTGTGTTCCCCCAAAGTCTTTATTGAGGAGGATTTCTACTGGTATTGCAGCTGAAGTGTATCTGTTGCTTGAAAAGCAACAAGTGGAACAACCTCATGCTTTAGTTCTTGTATTGCTGTACTCATCAACTTCTAGGGGAAGTTTGAAAGCTTAATGGGGAACCCAAAAGTTTTGGGTGGGCTGCTCAGCAGTATACCACTGGATAAGTGAGTCAGTTGTATTTCAGTGCTTAGGAAAGTTATTCCTAGTGTGTGTCTCTGTACAGACCAGTAGGAAGGCTGTGCCTTGTGGTAAATGTGGGGTGCTTTGACGAGCAGTTAAGATCTCAGAGTGCTGCAGGCAGAACCTATACTGCACTTCCAGTGGGGCAGCTTACTTCAGAGGTGGTCACTTGGCCAAAGTATTGACTTTCTGAGCCCGACCTTGCATTAAATAATTCTGTTCTTGGCAAACTCTACACAATGATGACAGCAAGCTTTCCATTGTAGCAACCAGTGTAAGGCACACAATGTGGCAGTATGCCACTACAGTGCAGCTTGGCAATGAAAGTCCTTGTTCACTAATAGGAAATGATAGAAAAATACCATCTTACAGTGCTAAAATAGCAAATTTGAGTGGGTCGTGCTCTTGACAGGGTACTTGAGAATTTGCTTTCCATCAACAGCATTAGGCAGTGAGTTTGTACCATTCTGAGGTATCCTTTGTGTGAAGGCTTAGGGTGAGCTAAGAGAGAGAACAATGCAGTTAAGTATAAAGCACAAAGTGCTTTTCTGGTGAAATAAAGCTTGGTAGTCATCTTATCTAGCAGTATCTAGATAATCACAGTATGGTCACTGTGCAGTGGTTAAAGCTAACATAATGAAGTAGACAAGCTGGTGAAGTAATACAAGCTACTTCACTGCCCTTACCTCTTGAGAAGTGTGAAGCAACAGCTAGGTTTGCAGTGTAAATACCTTTGCATGCCATATGCTCTTTGTCATGAGTCTTTACTGGCTGTTCACTTGGGAACCAGCAGCAGAGAAGTGGTGGTTTCCTTCTACATGTTACACCTTTTCAAGCAAATGTAGAAGAAATGACAGTTGTCACATCATCCTACAGCACATCTGCAGTCGCCAGTCCAGTTTCAGGAATCACTTGACTTCTGCTGTGGTTGAGACACAGTTTTCCTGGTAAGTGGGTCAACAGGAGCACGTTTGTTCAAACCCATTCTGTGCAACAGCTTTGGTTGCTAAATCCTTTAAGGAGACAAGACTTAAGCTTTACATGCTAACTCTGATTCCAGCAACTGGTGACATGCTTCAGAACTGTACCCCTGCTGTAAAAGCAGTGCCGTGGAGATAAACAGATTGGTTAGGGTACTGTCAACAAACCATGCGGATTTCCCAGATGTAGGAAGCTTCTGGATAATATTCCTTTGTTAACACTTTCATCTGGTTTGGTTTCAGGAGAAGTGCAGTCCATCTTAGTTGGGTTTGTCACCTAGACTAACAGATTCAATTATCTGTTTATGGTTAGTGAGGATTTGCAGCAAAGTCATGAAAAATCAAACTGACAGAACTAAAATAAAATAACTGTGACAGGAGCTACTATTCCAAGTAGCTAAAGAATTCTTCTTGGGCAAATCAAAGTTAAACAAAAAGCCTTTGTCATCTTTATTCTTTAATGCTGAATGGTCTGTCACATCTGATATGGTTAAACTCAGCACGTGGGCACACCTTAGCTTCTCAGGGTTCCACAGCTCAGTGGCTTGTCTTGAGGTGTAGGAAGGTAATGCCTTGCTGCTGTATTTCCAGATGTTGTGAAATGCATCACTTGGGTGGCACCAGTGCTCTGTAATGCAGTAGTAACCTCCCCTGTATACTCTGCAGAAAGACTTCTGTAGACCTGCAGAGGTGCTTGACATAGGCTCAGTGTGGGGAAGGAAATGAACACACAGGCTGTGAAGTGCCTACAATGTTAAGAATAGCATTGGTCTCAAAGGATTGGGGAAGTACATCAAAGTACAGCTAAACTTGAGCTGCTTTTGAAAGTCTGTCCTCATTTTAACCCATTTTTTCCAAGACCTAACTTGGATACCATATTTGCCCTTCAGCATATTTACAGTAGTCTGACTTGAGTGACTGACTGGTTTGAGTCTAACTTCTGTGATCAAATCAAGTTGGTAAAATAATAAATTAACTTAAAATATGAGCTGCTAAGAAAGCACTTTGTCATGCCATTGTTTTTGAGTGGCACTTTTGATCTGGTGGATGTCTTTGAAATCTTCTGTCCTTGAACTGTACCACATCTCTTGCCCTTCGTGTGTTTGAAGTTGCAGACTTGTCTCCCCCCATAAATCTGCTGGCACACGTAGGTGACTTCTCAGCGTTGCTCAGTTTGATAGTCAGTGAAGCTGCTGGTGGAGTAATGACTAAACACTGACTCAGTGTGGATGTGTTTAGAGATGCATACTCAGCACTAATTCTCTTGTTTCTCTGCCACTGCAAGTCTTGCATCACACTGAAAGTTTGCTGTAACTAATTTTTTGATATCCTATTTTAGACACTGCTACCAGTTAGATATTTTTAGACTCCAAAGGATAAGAATGCACTGACTCAGGTGACTGCTTTCTGTTCTACAACCCAGCTGCTGCACCTTTACAACATTAACTGTTCCATCAAGCAGTAATTCACAAAAGGGTAGCTGGAAAGCTGAGAACTTCCCAGGACACTGACTAGGGAGACAGAAATGGAGTAGATGGATGGATGTAAGAAACCTCTGAAGCAAGGAAGGTGGATTTACAAGTCTGTTGCCTATATTTGCTCCAAGCAGCTGATTTTTCTGTAGAGGTTTTTGATTAAACTAGGTTCAAGACCCTAGTTCAAAGGTACTGAACTAGTTTGGTGTTGATGTCAGTTACTGTGTAACTGAAATAACCAAGTGTCTGAATAGTGCTTCTTATTAATATATCAGTTTATCTGGCACCTTGGACTCTTCATTTCTGTCCATACAGTGTAGGCCTTGATTGTCACGTATCAAGAGTGCACTCTACAGAGCTGAGCAGACCAAATCAAACAGAACAATGACTGATCTGTGTAGGACGTATGGCTGTGATCCAGGTAGGCATGAGATGCCAGAGTATTTTGATACATCTTTATTTTTTAAATGGCTTGCCAGCTTTTTTGGCAACTTTAGAACAGCCAGGTCTCTACTGGTTTTCTTCTGGAGAAATAAATAATGCTGTGTGGATTTATGAGCTTCTAACTGTAGGGGAGGTATTTTCTTTAAAGTGTTTTTGCTTGGCAGTGCAAGGCCAGTTGCAGTCCTGGAGGCTGTTTTAGCAAGTATGTAATCCCAATGCCCCAGAGCTGTGGTACTGACTGAAGAGCTGGAAGCTGCTGTTCCTCATTTAACACTTTTGTTGTGGGAAGGATGGAAAAGCCCCAGCCTCCTGGTCAAGGTGTAAAACCAAATATTTTACCAACTGGTAAAAACTATCACCTGCAACAGTTCATTCCTTTTTTTTCTGTCCTAGTTGACTGTAGCTGGTAGACATCAGCTACTGATGCTAAAGCATCAACTTAATGTGATCCCTCTTGAGTCATTCTCCAATGAAGAATAACATTACAGTAGGCCAGAGCAGAGCATCTGGCAGTTACACCATGGAATTGTGTAAAAGTAGCAATCCTTTCTCTTTAAAATGAATTGTTGATATTTCAAAGGAGGCTTTGGCTTGCTAATCAGGAAATAATTATCTAGAATTATTAATTCTGTGCTGTAGCAGCCTGGGCCCAAATGTGTCTTAAAGTGGGTTCCTGTTTTTACCTCTGGCTTCTGAGCACAAAACCTGAAGAATGAGGAATCACTAAACAGTCTAGACTTACCCTACTTTGAACCTTTTGACCATGGCACAGCATAATTGAGTTGGTTGTGGTGTTGATGAGTTTGATCTGGTGATAGTAGAGGTTGCTTGGCAAAAACCCAGACACTTGTATGGTAATTTTCATAGAGCATCTCTGGGGCTCAAGGCATCTGACTTGGCAAAGGTTAACTCTTGTCTGAAGACTGATGTACTTTGCCTTGCTATTAGGATTTCTCTGTCAAGTCTTTAAGATGGAAAATACCATAGTTCCATATTGGAGTACTGTGGAGTGGGAAACTATGGTTCTCGGGATAGTTTATGCCAGCACACTTTAAACCTTGGGTGTGTACATACAGAACACTAAAAAAATCTAACTTGAGATGCTTTTGCATGCAGTGAACCTTCAGTAGAAGTGGGCAATGTGTGGATAAAAGGGGAGGTAGAACTCTACTTCAATCCAAAGGACAAACTTAGAAAAATAGCAACCTCTTATCTGACCCTTTGCACTCGAGAAAGAGGTTTTTCTTTCAGTAAGGTACACAGCAAAAAGCTAAACCTTTAGCAGCTGAATTTTAGAGCATGTTTGCCATCTCCTGCTTTTCATAATTGTAGGAAATGGGGAGGTAGCTGCTTATGTCAAGTCGGGAAGGAAGCAAACCACTGGTGAGGTTTTGGCAAGAATAATGAACTGCTGCAGCCATTTTTTTCTATTGCAGGACAAGAGACTTTTGTATTAAGAAAATTATCCACCCTGAATGCTACTTACTGTAATTTCCCAGAGCTGCCATTGGCTGACTGTAAATGTAGCCTAAGGTTGTAGTCTCTTGACAAAGATTACAGCTTGTTTGAAGAGATAGTAAGAAGCTTGGATTTAGCTTCTGAGAGTCAAGGCCACAAACTTCTATCAAAAGTGAGCGGAGTGCTTTCTTTCACTCCATCTTAATGGAAATAGTTGTATCAAGGCTACCATAACCTACTTGAAAAGACAACATCAAAGTAGGTGCTATGGCAACAGTACAGCTTTATTCTCAGTCTGTTAGGAGTGGAAGACATGGGCAATGCAGTGTTGCTGCTGAGTGTTACACTGGCAGATGAGGAAATGAATCAAATTTACCTCAAACTCTCCTGGACAGCTGTAGGTGTGGAGTTTCTGTGGTTGTGGGGTGACCTGGACTGTAGTGACATTCAGACCCAATCTTGTGGAGTCTCAGCAGGCTATTTGAAGGAACCTGGATGCTATTTGTATTCAACTGAGGTCTGGAAACAAATTTGTAGGTGCAAGTGTGGCTGTTTGCAAGGGCTTTTCCACTCACTGAATAAATTAATCTAGCCTAGATAGCAGATCACTTAAAGTAGTTAGAATTATAAATTCATCTATTTAAAATACTCTAGCTTTCCTCCTGCCTGCCAGGTAACTTATATACCACAGTGCCTGAGAGCTGTGTGTCTGAAGCTGAATGGGCAGTATTGACTAGGACTCAAACTACTTGCATTCTGCCTGTGAAATCTCCTTCCTTGTGTACATAAACAGTTCTTGGACTTCTAACTGGGCACAGCTTGGGGATTGACTGTAGTAACAGCTAGAAGACTGTTACCTGCTTATCCAACCTGCTGTCTTAGCACTGTAATTTGCTTCAGAGATTGAGAACATCCTGAGCTTGAAGTGGGACTTGCAGCTTGCATATATTATAATAATATAAATGTAGCTGAAGAAACATGCTTACTGTGAATGCAGATTTTGCCCTGAAATCTATGAGCAGGCAACCTCTGCTTCCCATTAGCAGTTTGTTGAACACTAGCCAGAAGACTGTAGAAACTCACTTGGCGTCTGAGTGGAGGAATGCGGGAGTGACTTGAGGATCTGGGTTTGTCATCTGCTGTTTAACTGTGTAATTTAACTTGGCACTGTTTCTGACAGTGTTTATTTCAGTGTACTGGCTTGCCCATTAACTCACCCAGCAGAATACAGACTGTTAGTTTGACAGCAGTCAGGGAGAGCCTAGTGGGTGTCTACATACAGTCTGGTCCAGAGATAGTGCTAGACAGAATCTGTCTTGTCTTGGCATCTTTCTACACTTAGAATGTTGGACTAGGTGGGCTTTGTGCAGAGCTGGTTTACTGGTTCTTCTGGAATGATGCTTGATCTGCAAATAGTGGCTTTTGGTTGGCTTAATCCTTCCAGGTTGAGGGTTTGTATTCAAACTGCAAAGAGGCATGGAAGAAACAATTGCTGCAGTAATTATGCTGAATTTATCAGAGGAATGAGCTATGCTCCAGGAGCTGTGCCAAACTGGGTTGAGAGTTTTATGACAGTAGACTTTGCAGATCAGCAGGCCAGAAAGCTGACACTGGTGCTAAATGAGCATGGGGAGAACTGTTTGTAAAAATGAAACTAGCCTGACTTCAAGTGCTGTGCCTTATTCTTATCTCTGTTCTAGCAGGCAAACAAAGCACCAACAGTGTTGAGAATAGTACTGGCACCTTGGTGACTAAGCAAGGAGAACTCTCAACATAAGCTGTGAGGCTCAGAACAATTCCTTTGATATCCTGTATGATCCTGAAGTGACATTTCAATAGAAATTCAGTTTCTGTTGACACCTGAGGGTTGTCCCCTACTGATTTCTTACCCAGGGACAGCCCATGCTTTGGCAGCTGCCTGGCTTGCTTAATGAGAACCATCTATCTATGGTAGGTGGAGGCAGCAGGAGATGCAGAAACTCTTTCTACTGCAGGAAGCAGTCTGCTTAAACAGGCTAATGATCCTTGATGAGAGAGGCACATACAGTAGCTTCAGATGTGAATAGATCCCAAGTTAAAAATAGGTCCCTAAGATGTAAATAGGTTAAGCAGCATAAAACAGGACTCTCAGATCACTCTTTAAAAATAACTCCTTTCTTACGGCTGCATTTCTGAAGAACAGTGCTCTCAGTACTCATTTCTAGAGGAAGGAGAATTGCTGCAGTTTTGGGGTGTTAAGAACCATGAGATTTAAAAGTTAATCTCAACAGATAGTAATTCATACCCAGACCAAAAGGCATGCACTTTTCTTCAGCATGTAGCTGTCAGGTTGTGACTTGTAAACCACTTAATTTAATGGGAGCTTTCTAGCGTACTCTTCAGCTTGAACATTTCCAGTGCTTACAAACAAAATTGGAGAAGGCATTTTCAGCTCGAAGGGGAAATGAGTACTCTTGTTTTCTCCAACTTGCTAGCTGGGCTAGCATGTCAAAAGTTCAAAAGGGAATGTAGAAGGTAAAATGAGCTCAGCTGGCACTTCTACTCCCACATTGTACTTGTAAGCCTGATATGTTGTTTAGAGATTAACTTTATAGACTTCATGCCCAGAAGCATGAAAAGAGTTCCTGAAGACCTGGTAACTCATTGTTTTTAGCTGCTTTTATGCAGTTCTAATCCCTCTTGGAAGTAACTTGAGAGGAAAATGGAATACTTTCTGCAGGTGAGAGCCTATATGTTAAATACTGTAAAGGACTTTCTACCTGAGGCACTGACAAAGAGTTCATGTTGTAATCTGGAAGGCTGAACTTGGTTAAAAAGCCAATAGCTGAAATCAGAGAAAAATAATCCAGTACTTAACTTCTGGGAATCTCCTTCATGCACTCTGGGGGACCTAGCTTTATTCACTCTCGAGTAGAGTATTCTCACCCTCAAGACAAGAGTGTTTATTTATAAAGCCTGACTTCTGGCATAATAAGTCTTAAGTGCAATTTTATTATTAGTCACTAGTACAATCAACAGTGTTTTCTCCTAGGAAGGAGAGCTTGAGTATTTGTAAACATTTAGCAATAAGATTTCATAACAAAATACTGTTCTGTACTTTATCACTTGTAAATTGTGGACTGGCTAGCATAATGTGAAAGTAAACAGCTAACTGCTCAAGTACCTTTGAACTGTGACAGCCAAAGCCCCATTATTGGCTGGCAGTAATACAATGTCTCATAGTCATAGGCTGGCCTATTGTAGGAAAGCATCTCTGCAGTTGAACCTGTTTTCAGCCAAAAGTGTCACTCGATGATAGCTTAAGCATAACATCCTACAAATGATACTGTGCAGAGGTATTCAGTCACTGTAACTAGAAGCTGAGAGGTCTTAAAACTTAAAAAAAACCCAAACCAACACCAAAAACTAAGGCATTATCTGGTAATGACTATTGTGCTTCTGCCAACAGGAGAACTGGGGATGACTAGTCCCACATTAACAGCTGCTTCCTGGTTACTCCTCAGGAGTAATCTTTAAAGGTGTATTAAGACAGTTAATGAATGTGCAGTCTGACAGTGATAAGTTTGATTCTGTTACTGCTGGTTATGTATGGTAATTAGACTTCTGATCTTGATTTTAGTAGGTCATAACCCCTACAAACATTTTTCTAACAGTCTATCCAGTTTGCCATCTCAAATGACACTTAAGCTGCTTGTGACCCAAACCAACACCAAAAACTGGATGTCATTAGGGGGGTGCTCTGGGTGCTATTAAAATGATGTGCAAGCTGGATTACAGCCACAGGATAACACTGCACTCAAAAATGAACAGAAGTAATACAGGCTCTCATAAGCTAGAGTAAGGCCAGGTATCAGGGTGCTTGTGTGCTTAACATGATCTTGGGCAGCATTATAGCCTGGCTTCTGTGTGACATCTCAAGGGTGTTCAGAGTTTGGTGCTGGCTCCTAGCCTTGTTCAGGAAAGCTCTGCCTAACCAAGCTCTGCTTTGTTTAACCATGTAGAAAACCAATCTGATCTCATAAGCACTGAATGTTGTATTGCATCTCATCCTTGTTGACTTCTTTGGAGCTAGCCAGCCTCTGGTACCTTCTACTATCAAAACTTTTATATTCATCTCTCCTGAATGGATTCACTGTAGGACTTAGCAGTTTTCCTTTCAGAGATGTTGGAGGCCATGCTGTATCAGGCAGCAGAAAAGTGCAGGAAGCTTGGTTAATGTGCTAAGCTGATAGCTGAACACTCCCTTGAATGCAATAAAAGGAGCCTGTGGGAATTAAGACAACTTTCTTCCCCAGTCTCTTCCCTTCCCACCCTTCCAGTCTTGGACATATATTGTCACCAGGAATCTAGCTCCTGGAACAGTAAGAATAGCAGATGCTTGTGCAACCTTATGACCATCTCCTCAAGAGGCCAGCAAATCACCTTGCCAGGTGATACAGTGGCAAAACACCAGTGATTAGGATGCCCTATAAATGAGGCCCACAGTGAAGTAATTTTGGGGCACAGGTTAACTCACATAGCTTAATGGAGCTTTATCTGTATTTCTGTATTGAGAGTGTTTCTCAACACTGTTGTTGCTTCAGTGGAACTCATTTGTTATTTAACAGCTTGTTTCTTGCTCTTCTTTACCAAAATTTCTCATTTGTCTAATCAATAGCTTATGTTCTTGTTTTCAGACAAATCTACCTATCTTCAAATTGAAAGAATCTACAGTCAGAAGAAGATATAGTGACTTTGAATGGCTGAGAAATGAACTAGAAAGAGAAAGCAAGGTGAGTTATATGAAAGGTAAATACAAGTCTTCACAGACATAACAATGATGGCACTTCAGCATCACTCTGTTATATATCATACAGAGCAGACAGTGTGGTTGAAGACGTCCAGAACTAAAACCCTGTCAGTCTTTCAGCAAACAGCAGCTGTACAATGCTAGAGGCTGTTTAATGGTCTTGAGTTAATTCAGAGTTAAACATTACTCTATGGGCAGATACTGTTCTTCTTTGCTCGTGTTTTATTACTTCACTAAGGACAGGATTGTGTAGGGTCCTCTAGGAAAAAGAGGAGGTGTATCAGCTTGCTTACAGGCTGCACTTCAGGACATTGTTCTAAATCTTTCAGGTTGTGGTACCACCTCTACCGGGAAAAGCTCTTCTCCGTCAGCTCCCCTTCCGAGGAGATGATGGCATATTTGATGACTCCTTTATAGAGGAAAGAAAGCAGGCTCTTGAACAATTCATAAACAAGTAAGTGTTGGGTCTAGTTATCTGGAGACTAACCCAGAACTCGGGTCCAGAAAATGGAATTAAAGCTGCTAATCCTCTAACTATGGTAGCTGCACTAGGTTCAGAATAATAACTTTCACATGATCCCGTGGTAGGACATAGTAACTTTGTTCAACCACTGTTTAGTTTGGATATCTTCTGCTTACCCCAACAGCTGAAATCAGTGTTAGTATTATTGTTAATTTATGCAAATTGCTACTAAAATTATAGCATTCAAAAATACTTATTTTCCATTTCTGAAAAGGTACCTTCCACCAGATGAACAATGGAGTTTACAATAGGCTTACAGCAGTTTACTTTGATTGCAGATGTGGGGTATTATCAGCTTGTGTAATGATGTGTATTTTCTTAAGTCATCCTAAGATCTTTCTGAAGATGTAAAACCTCTACCTGAGGTATGCACATGCATAGCTTGAAATAGACACTTTGGGATTTGTCATTGCTTTTCAAAGGGTGAGCAGAAAATTATAGTAACAGAATCTTAATGGTTTTTCTGCCATCAGATGCTACAAACAGCTTTCCATATATTGACCTGAAGAGCTACCTTTAATCTCTTAACAATGTGGATTCAAATGGTGTGTAAGAAGGAATAGTCAGCTAACTGGCTCTTCTGGACTCTACAGCCAGTGCTGTTCCAGGCCAGCTGGATTTGGGGCTGCTCCCTTGAAAAGCTCAAGCTTTTCAGTTCCACTAGCATTCTAATCTTACTCAGTAGTAATGCTGTTTACCAGGGACAGAGGATGCCTGAGTTAGCCAGAATGAGAATATGCCCATTAGTTACTGTTGGCTCAGGCATGTGGCTTGGAGTTGCAAGTAACTGGTTTACTAAAACTGTCTGCCCTGTGCAAGGAAGTGTGACTGTATGAAATGTAGCATATGTGCTTGTTTGCACAATTTAGAGGTATTCTAACAGTTCTGAGCAGGTAAGATGCTTTAGTCTGGTCTTTCTTCTGTTCAAAGACAAGTGTTATGAATACCCAAGGCATCTAGTTTACACTTAACACTGTGTGAATGCAGATGTGCTTGTAGCAAGATGGAATGTGTGGGTTGGATTTTTTTAAGGCAGTCATATCTGTAAAGTACAACTTTTATCCTTGCAAGCTTGGAACTCCACATTAAATGCATGGAACTCCCTATTAAATGCAGAAGTGCACTTACTGAAGGCTCTGTACACTGAGTCTAAGATGTGGGGGCTGTTCTGTTTCACTCTCAGCTGATTCAGTCGTCTTAACTGGAATCCCTGAAAAACTCAGTATAGCTGACAGAAATGGAGCAGCTGGTTTACTAGTATCACTTGTTCAGTCCTGCAGCAAGAAATACATTGATCTTGTGGCAGTGTATAATGTCTTGGTCCATTTTTCCTCCTTTGAAACACAAAAGCAGACTGTTAATGTAGATGTTGATGTAGCGGCAGACTCGAGTACGGCTGGAAGGAGGCTCTTGAAGAGCACAACTCCTAGCTATTCAACCTCAACTTTTTTTTCCAAGCATTGCCAACTTATTAAGCAAGTATTGCTAATTAAAGTTTTGAAGGATGTAGAAACCTTAAGGCTTCTGCCAAGTACTCTGGGTACTAATGAACTTAGACCTGAAGGTAATTTGCATAATGCATTCACATTACTGCATTCTCAAAGCTGGTCTTTGCTGCTAGAACTAGAGAAGAGTCTCTCAGATGATCAATATTACTGTATCCAAAAAAGATCCTGGTGCACCAGTGCCAGTTCTTGATATCCAGGGGTGTTAACATGGATGTTGTTGAGAAGCTTTGTCCCTCTGGATCTAAAATCTAAAGGGACTGCAGCACAGCAATACAGCTTACTTGACTCAGCTCTTGGGCCAGCTTGCTGGCACCACCAGCAGTACTACCTAGAACAATGTTCACAGGGGTTATGTTGCAATGCTCTTGCCTGCCTGAACCTGACTTTGGGATACATGAAAACTCACAGTAACAGCTGCTATGTGTAAGGGTCACCTTACTGGAGAATACTGAGGAAAAGCCAATGCAGAGTGAGGTGTTCCTGTGAAATTAAGGGCTGAATCTGAGATCAGATCTAGTCTTGCAATTCAGCTACCAAATTACAGCCCTACCTGAAAGGGAGAAGGAATTGCGATTGCCACATCTTCTCCTGTATATTTTTTTCTCTTGAAGTTCAAGGCAAACAACTTCAGCCTGATGGGACTAAAACTCAAACTAGTTATTCCAGGCTGTTGTCTTTGTAAACTACTGTTTGTGACAGCTGCACATTTGCTAAACCTGACAAGATTGATAGGTTTTATGACTGTGCTTGAAATAATCACTCCTGAATAGGAGAGCGCAGCTTCCTCATTAAAGGACAAACTCAGTGACAAGCCAATCTGTCCCTTGGTGCAGTAAGCACTAAAATGCATTTGGAGAAGATGCACAAAAATGCTTGGAAGTACTGATGCTGAGCAACTGGAGTTGACTGTGTATTAAATGTGTTCAACGAGGTAACATCCATCTGGAGTAGAAAAGCTCTGACAGATACAGAGACCATAAGGGTGACACAAGCTGTCCTGTGGAGGGTTATTTTTTCCTCAAAAGGAAGAACCCTGTCTTGATTGACCAGACTGGGTGTAACTCTTCAAACCAAATTGTTAGGTTTTCATATCTAAGTGATCAGCTTCCAGGGGTTTTGATTCTCTTGGATTATTACCTACACAGAAAGCTACATGGTATTCTAGGGGTTTAAATTCAGTACCCTGTGATTTTCTTCCAAGCTTGGGAGTGTCTTCTAATTCAATTTCAGCTCCCTGTTCTGTTAAGCATGGTGGCTCATTCTAAACATGGAACAAACCTAAGTCTGCAGTAGAGATCCTGGTGTCTTCTACAGCAGAGCAGCTCAGTCTCCTGTTTCGTAACTAAAGACATCTGCAGTTAACAGCATTGGCCTGGCTTGTACACACTAGGAACAGTGACCATGGTAAGTCACTGCTCTAAACTGTGTCATAGCCTTCAGAAGACCTTCACACCCCCTGGTGGAGCAAGTCTTTAACTCTGCCTGGGCTAACTCCTGCTGAACTAGACTGAAAACTGAGGAGATCAGCAGCCTTTCAAAACATCTCCTGTGTCCAAGGTATCAGGACCTGTAAACATCTGCTTGGCTTGCTTGACTCTAGATTTCCTAATGCTAGGATGGACACTTTGACAGCTTCCTCAATTGCAGGTGACAGATAAGGACATGACATGCTTCCAATTGATCAGAGGTAGCTCAGGTTTCCTATGAACTAGCTTCCTATGGGGGACAGTGACAAACCTTGTAGCCAGACTTCATCCCAGTCACCGACAATAATGAACTAGAGGTGGGATCTATGCCAAAGGGCAGGGCCCTAGGTTATTGATATAAAACCTTGCTGTGCTGACTACCTGCAAGCAGATTGCATTTGTAAGCACTTGTTTTTTCCTCTCCAGGGTTGCAGGCCACCCACTGGCACAGAACGAGCGCTGTCTTCACATGTTCTTGCAAGATGAAGTAATAGACAAAAACTACACACCATCCAAAATAAGACATACTTGAGTTCTGAAACAATCTTCTCAAGCTTTAGTGGTTCTTATGTTTGGTTTTCAGATGTTGTAGTTTGTCTTAGCATGCTGAGGATAAACAGGCATGAAATCTCCACTAACATCAGTACACTGCTTGGTCTTTGCATATGCTTTATAGCATTAAAGAACTCACTTGTCTTATAGCTAAATTCCTCTGAATCCTTGATTAAAGAGTATTCTACTACGAGACCATCCACCCCTTGCAATGTCTCAAACCTTTCCACTCTTACTTGCAATGACTTAACAATGTTTACTGACTTGGCCTTACTTGAACTTGCACAGTTGTAATGTCACACGTTCACTTGTATTTCACTAAACCGCTACGCTGTTTCTGAGAGTCATCTGTCTGACCTTCTGTAGAAAGACTGCTTTATTTCTGATACCCTGTGTGAGAAACACTTATGCAATTGTCTTCAAGCTTGTAAAACACTTTATACTGAAGTAAGGAGGGAATTATCTTTATATTCTGTAAGAGGAAAAATCAAATTTATATACTAAAGTAACTTGTCTAAAGTTTTGAAATAAAAGTGAAAATGCACTTCAAATGTGGTGTCCCTCCTGTACCTTGCGTGTTGGGCTGCTTGTGCTTTCTGAGAAGCAAGGACTTGGCTATGCTAAGTGAACTGGTGTTTCAGCCTTGCTGTGATGCTCTTGTGCAATGTAGTCTTGTGTTCCAAACAGCCAGCAGTAAATACTCTTGTATGACCACTGGTGAAATGCAGGTGGTTGATGCCTGAACTAAAGCTCACAAGCAGCAGTGCTTTCCACAACTCCTCACTAGGTGCTTCTGGGGCTGGAGAAGCTTCCTTAGTGCTTCCAAATGTGACATGGGAGTTACCCAGCCAGATGATCTTGAAAACAGTTTGAAGCACACTCTAGCAGTAATCCCATCCAGTGTTTTGTGCTCTTTGGTAGCAGTATGTGTTGGCTTAGACTTGCCTCTGCTGATTTTTACGACTTGTAATACGTATCACTGTCAAGAACATCCTACAGATGTACTGGCAAAGTTCTTAGTTGCTTTTAATGATGACCCCTAACCTCACTGATGGAAATCTGTGTGTAAAAGATTGAACTGACAAAGCAGTGGTGGCTGACTGGATCGTATGTAGTATTAATGACTAGTTACACCCAGTAACTAGATGCTCAAGTTACTGCTCTTTCCCACTTGGCAGACTGTCCCCCAGTCCTATCCATTAAATCAAGGGCCCAAACTGACAGAGCCTGCTTGCAGCCCAGAGCTGTCTAGCTTTTCAAGAAGGTTTTGATAATGTAGAATCAATTCTGAAATTCCTTGTGCTTGTTCAATCACTGAAAAATTGAGTCACTCTTGGAAATAGGAAAAGAGCTAGAATGTCTGAAGCTTTATTATAATGCTCTTTTCTGAGAAACTTCTTTCAGAAATCAAAGTAAATGCCCCATCTTATCCCTAAAAGATGAGAACCACTCCCTATCATCTGCTGTGGAAAAAATAAATGAAGCTCAAGAGGGAAAAGCTGCATGCTTGATGTTAAAGCATTTCCCCTTTCTGAGTGTTACCTTCTGAGGCTGACAGGCCATCTGCACTGTACTCGAGGACTTCACCTGGCCTTCAGTCCAAGGCTAGAGACCTGCCTAGAGACTCTAATTCTAGTGTAGTGTAACTGGTTCTGCTTCTGCAGCCCTGGGAGGAAGATGTGGTTTGAGATTAGCTGTGCCTAAACCACGGGGATCTGGGCCTTGTTCCCAGCTTGTGAGTCTGTTCTACAACTGGGCAAGGTCCTGCAGGTAAGAGAATGAGAGAGGGGTGTGCACTCCTTGCTCTGCCTGCTTTACAACTGGGAGAAAGCCAGTGCACTCTGTTGTATCCTTTAGCCTGGATGACCTAGGGACTGGGACTGCAGCACCCTGCAGAATGCAGTTGCCTTACAACATGGATGCAGTTCATGTTTATTCCTGCTCTGGGACAGCAGCATGACTAGTATTGGAATTAGTGTTCTGCCGTGGGTTCTGCACAGACCACATTCAACTCCTTTAGCTAATAAACTGAATTGTCACAGTATGGAAAATCCCAATTTGGTTTTCTGCCCTGTAGACAGCAGAAAATAGTTGAAGGCTGTTACAGGTGCAGGAAGAACACTGCATAAAGTGCGTGCTTGTTTCTTGCTAAGAATGTGCTGTGTCTTGTCATAAATGCATTCTCAAGTGTTCTGTGGTAGTTCGTACAGAAGATGTTTTGAAGTCCTGTAGACCATGCTTTCTCTCATCCAACTCATCAAAAGACTGGCCTTGTATACTTTGTTTGGCTGTCCTGGAAAGGATAGAATGCGAGCTCTAGCAGACTGTGAATGGGAGTGAAAACGTTGACCTCTGAAACAGGAGTGTTTTGTGCTTGGAGTCAGTGGAGCTAGGATTTCACTTCTGACATGTATTCCTTGCCACTGCAAACCAACAGGCCATTGACATACGCAGTGTGTTTCCACTTCTCAATTTCTTGTGCATGGCTTTTCAGTTGCTCATTGCTGTATGAACAATATGCTACGTTTCCCTCCTCCTATTCCCGGCTCGCTTTGTGCATTGGGAGTTGCTTACCTCTTTATTGGGATGCTCTAATAAAACCTCATCATCTTTTTAACTGAAGCACTGTTGTTATACTCATCACCCTTTGTTAGCTGCACAATTCACCGATGTGAAGAATTGTAACAACATGAAACAGAAGGCTTCTCCTAGGCTAGGCCTTTGATCCACTCAGTAACGTGTCCAAGAAAAAGGTGTGGGTCAGCTCCTAGTGAGGGAAACCTTGCAGCAGGTGAATATTTGAATTACAGACAGCAGCTCTGTGCAAGACATCGAAGTCCCTTTGGCCCAAGGCTGGATACCCAAGCTACTCATTGAATGTTTGTCTAGATGTTTTGGTAACCTGGCCCTAAATTTTGCCCATCATATTAAAAACATTTCCCTATTTCTTAAGATCTCCGATGATGGAGACTCCACAGCATGCAAGGCAATCCACTCTGGTAGAGAACTGTTCCCTAGTAGGTAGGGTGCAGTGAAAGGAACTAATCCAGAAATAGGAGGACAAGCATTAAAAGAGCAGTGGAAAGTAATTTAAATTCAATATATTTTTATTCTTTGTAAATACAATGAGTACAACTTTTTAACTTCACAAATCAGTTAATCCACTTTGTACAGGAAAAGTTTTACTCATCCTATGATAGTCCAAGTGCTGATTTTTCTCAGTGCTAGTTCCTAATAACAAATCAATTCTTGAAAATTACAGCAGCTATCTTTAAATCTTTTTTTTTTTCTACATTTTTCATACATCAGATAAGCAGCTTATAACGTTTTTGTGTGTGAGAGGATGTAGGTGAACAAGGCTTCAAAATTAGAACCTGGAGTTTTCTAAAAGGCATTGGAGACTTTTGGAAATTGTTAGCATTTGTATCAGTCAACAACCTTTATTTCTTTGAAAAAAAATATTCCTTCCATTGATTGATTTTATTATTTTTTCTTTTTTTAATAGTTATTTCATTTCTCTGCACATCCCATTAACAAAGAGTTTGGCCACCGTTGCCTTTGGTTTCAGCACTGTGCCAACGGGACAGCCAGCAGGTCACTGAAGCGGTCATCTCCATTGTATTTGGTTTTGCTGTTTCAGTCTTCCTTTCTTGACTTGTATCTATTCAGGTGTGTGTGTGAATGCGTGTCTGTGTGTGTGGAAGAAGAAGGAGGGAAGGTCGGGGAGGAAGTGTATAAAGCTCTTCTGTCTTTGAGATGTTAACCGAACAAATTGTGGTGACATCTGCGTCAAAGATCACCAGTTCGTGTTGCAGGGAGAATGGAGCTGCCGTCATAAGCTACTTTTTAATCAGTTCTGAAGGCCACTTCATGATGTATTATAGCAGAAGCAATGTTTTGGTAACCTGGTCTTAAATGTTGCCTATCATATTAAAAACATTTTCCCAACATAGGCTACGTTTAAAACAGTTCCGAAGGCCACCACGTCTCGTGTTACAACAGAAGCCAAGTTTAGTCACCCGGTTCCAAATACTGAACAAACTGAAGTACCTTCTTTCACATTTTGTCTCAGATCTGCCAGTTAAATGAGAGAATAGCAGAGTCTTTGTTAACTATGACTGGCATCTGAATTGCCTCCATCCTGTAGTAACAGGAATAGCAGCCAAATTCCAACCACTTTCACTTTTTCTGTAGAACAAAGCATTCTCTCCATGATCTAAATCACTCTGTTCAGAGCAGCAGAATCATATCTACTGGGATATTTTTTTGTCAATGGGTTTAAAGGCTAAACATTCCCAGGCTTATGCTTCCTGTAGATTTTGTTAGTTGAGGCTTATTCTCCATAGATAAAAGTTCTTCTCAAACTGTCCATCCTGATTGTTTATTTTAATGTCATTTATATGTCACTGGATTTGTACATATCTGAAAGCAGTCTTGTAATTGGTACATTCCCAATGGTCTTTTTGAAAAACACTTCTTCTATTGTCGATGGACTAATTGAACGTAAAGCTGGTAAAAGCAATAGAAGTTTTCCAAAGCGACAGGGTTGTGTGGGATACCTGGGAAACAGGGAGAGGAAAAAAAAAGTGTTACTGAAGTTTTAAAGTATTTTTCCAAAGAAATTCTTTTACTTTATAGAAAAGAACAATATTCAACAAACTGTACAGGTGGGTGCTGCCTGTGCTAAACCCCTGCCTTCACTCACGTGAGCAAGAAGGTTGACCCCCAAGGAAAATTCTCTTACAGGAGGTTAGCAGAATATAGCCCAATGTCTCCGAGTTTTGACTAGCTCCTCTGTTTATTCCCTCAGCTCGGTAGCAATACAGAGACAGGAGCTGCTCTGACTTGTGCCTCGGACAACTATGTTCCTGATGCAGTTCAGGGAAGAGCTTGACCTATAATAAATACTCTTGTCATTTAAAATGCAATTTAAACCTCGCTGGATTGTCATGGTAATCGTCTCGCTCCCTTTCGGTTGCCATGCCCATTGAATAGCCATTGACGTTTGGAAATGGGTGGGTTTTTTAAAGCAGCTGTGGTTTATCGCCAGGTAATCTGCTGGTGCAGTAGTGTATTTTCCATCCTTCTCAGAGCTTTTGAAAGCAACATGACATAGGTTATGTGGTTAGAGTAAATCGAAGTGCTTCAAAGATTGGTGTCGTCTAATCTCTGATACTGGGTGGACTTCTGCTAGACCAAGCTATGAGAGCAGATTAGAGTTTTGGAAGGAAAAAATGGTGTAAAAGTTTCTCTTCCACTGCTCAATCTCTCACTGTGCTGGTGTTGTGGATCTCCACTGTAGCTAAAGGACTTGGACGTGGACTTTACAAGACCTGTTGCAGCCCTTCCCAGAAGTCTTAAACCAACCAGAGTAGCTGTTGCAGAAGATGTTAGGTTCACTCCTCAGGCTTCTCCCCTGTCCCACCGCCCTGAAGTGGTCCATAGGAGGAGGCTACGGATCTGTTCACAGCCAGCTGTTCTAGAGAGCAGGGTTGTGCTTTGCAGAGTACGTTTTGTGCATTCCTGGGCTCACCCCTATACACTTTGTGGGATGACAGCTACAGCTTTTACAGCTGGTTTTAAGATTCCTGTATCCCATGGGACTTATCCTGAATAAGGCATGGGGGAATGTTTTCTTCCCAAGCAATGATTCTCATCACTTATGCTGCTGCACCAAAATGGGATTCACAAGTTCTGGGGTATTCATTTCAACATGAGAATGGACTCGGGATAGTGTCTTGGAAGAGTGAGTTAACTTCCTTGCATCCCTATTTCTCTGTTTGCAAAGTGGGGGAAATTATATGGGAATTGGAGATTTTGAGTGAAAGGGCTCATACTGCTCTGAGATGTGATGCTTTGAGCATCACCATTAGTGGTGTTTAATTGAATAAAGTGTAGAGGAAAATGCAGGCTTCTGAACTGCAAAGTGTTCCACAGCAGGTCTCACTACCATGGGAAAAACCTCTTCTTTGAGCTCTTTTCCA
This sequence comes from Chloroceryle aenea, assembly GCA_013399075.1. Lineage (NCBI taxonomy): Eukaryota > Metazoa > Chordata > Aves > Coraciiformes > Cerylidae > Chloroceryle > Chloroceryle aenea. The sequence continues at coordinate 10,852 of VWZY01003975.1, read as the reverse complement.
GTTGCCTGAATAAATTGAGGTGCTGGAGCACATCCAGAGAAGGGCAATGAAGCTGGTGAACGGTCTAGAGCACAAGTCTTATGAGGAACTGGAAAAAAGGAGGCTGAGGGTAGGCCTTGTCATTCTCTCCAACTACCTGAAAGGAGATTGTAGTGAGGTGGGGGTCGGTCTCTTCTCCCAAGGAGAAAGTGACAGGATAAGAGGAAATGGCCTCAGGTTGCAGCAGGGAAGGTTTAACTTGAATATTAAGAAAAAAACTTCTCCTTTGAAAGGGTTATCAATCATTGGAACCATCTGCCCAGGGATGTGGTTGAGTCACCATCCCTGGAGGTATTTAAAAGATGTATAGATGCACACTTAGTGACATGGTTTAGTGGTGGACTTGGCAGTGTCAGGTTAATGGTTGGACTCCCTGATTTTAGGGATCTTTTCCAACCTTTTCTATGCTACTATTTCATCAGGAGATGCCAAACCCCAGCAGGCCGACAGCCCGGTCCCCATTTCAGTCAGTGGAAATGTCCCATTTACCCAGTGAGAGCAGGATTTCCCCCCTACACCTGCAGGAAGTATGGAGAGAAGACAGCTCTCACCTGGTATGAATGTAGCTGTTGAGAGTGAGCTGGGCTTCATCCTGAAGGGCTGCTATGGCAGCAGCGTTTCGGAAACTCCTCAGCTCAGAACCGCTGTGTGTAGGCACTGGAAAGCAGATCAGTTACTAGTTCAGCTTGACTCTTGGGTGGGTGAAAACAGTTCAGCTAGTGCTATCAATGGAAATCAAATGTTCCCATTAGTTTCCCAGCACTCACTCCAATGTCAGCCTTTTAAAATTTAACACTGACTATTGAAATTCAATACCGGGAAACCCACTGGCCGATCTAAAGCTGTATCTGGATTAAAGCATCAGCCTCATCAGAATAACCTCAATAAAGACCCACTGAGAAGGAGATCCTTTCTGCTTACCAGCTTTAAAAGTGACAATGCATTTGAGACAGGCAAACTCGGTAGCATCTAGCCGAAGTTGTCTGAATCTGGCCACAACCTCCTGTAAAGCCTGTATTTCTGAAATAATTTTATTCAGTTTCTGAGAGTCTGTATTGTCACCGTTCATGCCTGAAACAGATGAAATAAATAATGTTAAAGGCATTTGCTTTATTTTATATTGATTTCTGACAAAATCCTCTCTATCAATATCCACACTATTGTCACACTTGTCTATCTGGTACCATGTAAACTGACTATATTGTATGAAAGTTAATATAAAATCTTCTCTTGGATGATAACAAACACAGTAATTTGCATTTAAATGACAATGCAAGCAGTCATGAATACAACAAAACAACATTATTTGCATTTAAATATAGATTTATAAATGACAGGTATGCTCTATTGTTCAGCAGGAATTTGTTATTCTTTACATGTTGTTCTTTTTTCAGTAATGTATTTTTATGGTAATTTTTGTAACAAAGTCATTAAATTGTGCAATTCTTACCAGATACAGCCAGTAGAGTGTTAGCATCAACTGGAATGGCCCATTGTGCTATTCCTAGAACAAACAGTTCTCTCCAAGCATCTTCCAAAAGCATCAGCTGTCATACAATAGATGTACAATATGACATAGTGTATAATTTATAGATTTATAAACAATTTAAATATGTAAATTTCTGTTATTTTAAAAACTACTTTAAATGCCTGTCATGGTATTTTCCCCACAGCATTTGTTATCTCTTAGCTTTTTGAGAAGGTGTCTAGAAATAAGTCTATGCACTGTAGAAAACCACTGATGGTTGGCTCACTGTGCACCGTGCTGTGGACCAAAAGGGAGGAGAGAAGGGAGAGTGAGAACTCCCACCCCAGAGAGCTTGCTCACAAAGTGATCTCTCGCCTGTGTTCCTCAGTGCAGCGAAGGCTCCCTCCTCCTCTCCCTCAGGATACATACCCATCCTAGGAGAAACCAGGCAAGTGCTCTCCTGTCACTCTCTTAAGGATTGCCTCCTTTCCCTCTGGAAGGCAGGATTTGTGAAGAAAAGCCTGGACAATATCCTGATATTACATCACTCTGTAGGGAGCACTGCTTTAGAGCTCATATGTATCTTTAACCCCTTCCTTACTAAGCAAGTGTTTCTTCCTAAGCAAGCACAGTTTCTCAGTGTCACCCATTTTCCTGCTGTTAACTTAAAATCGCTCAGAAATTGCAGGCACTAAGAGATGTTTCCTCTCAGAGTATCCAAGCACCTACACTGTCAGCACTGCCAGTTCTCTGCAATGTTTGTCCCTTGCCTGGTTGTATGGAGGATGTGTTTTTCTCTCTTTGGAGGCAATGCCTTTGATTTCCGTAGAGAGGCAGTGGTGCATCTAAAGAGGAGACCAGACTCCTGATGCAGACTGACAAAGCCAGAACAGACATGTTTAGTCTTGAGGGCATCTATGGATTGTTGGCCCAGACCAACTCTTCAGAGGAGTTTGGAGGCCCCCAGTTCAGCTGAGTTCATGGCCTAAAGGACACGCCGTGGTGTGCACATATTGCTGGGACCTCGTGTCTATCAGTAGGGTGGGAGACGTCTGAAGGAACAGGAACAGTAGGGGCCTCTTGGCTCCATGCAGTGAAAACAGATTGCCCAAAACTCATGCAGCAAAAAACTCCCAAACCAAACAAACCACAAGCATTCATATTTCTATGGTCCCTGGAAGTATCAGCAGCTTAGCTTCTTAGGAAGATAGGAAGGGGGGTATTTTAAGTCTATAAGGAATCTCTAAAGAAGGGCACAGTAAAGCTACATGTTGTAATGAATGATGATTTTCTTGTGTGAAAGTAACAGACGACAGGAAAATGGTAAACGTGAATCATTTATCTATGTGCTCTTACTAGTATTATGGATTTTAAGCAATCCTGTTTGATCAGAATGGAAGGAAGAGCTCTTGGAGTCCCTGCTCTCAGCTTGCCACTGAGGATTTCTGCTTATTTTGTGCCTTTTTGTGCCGTGGGCTTTGCAGAACTTCTCCACATAACCTGACTAAGGAAATTGTGACAGGAAAGTATTTCTGTTTCTGTTTGCAGTTACTGTTTGAAATAATTACATTGGATTTTACAGTACTGGAAGCTGCCCAGATTATTCTATGAAATGGGGGCGTTGGGGTGCCTGGGGTGCAGTGCCCACTTCAGTTCTGTTCTGAGAGTGGCTGAATCTGCTCTTAAGTCTTCTAACTGGTGTAGCCTGCAAATCCAGACCCTCCTCCAGATAATCCTGCCTGATGGATGTGCAGGTTTCTCTATGACATAGGAAATGATTCGCCGGCCTTTCATTTGCTTTTGTAAAACTTTTTTGTCACCCATTCATGCAGATACAAGGGTAATGAATGGTGATTCCTGGAAGATATCAATTTCATATGTTCTTTCCTACAAAGTCTTTAAAGTCAGAAGACTTTAGAAATAAGAGACTACTCCAGTAGATGAAGCTTCTTCCATGTCTGTGTATAAGTCTGTAAAACCACCAATTAAAATAATTCATGCTGAAGCCACACTCAGCCCTCCTTCAAAGAAACAAGAAATACCAGGCTTCCCGAAGGACTGGTTTTTTGCTTTTTAATCAACACCATCCTGTAAGAAAGACCTTTTGTACATAACCTGGGACAGTCTGTCTTAGGGACAAGCTGGGCAGGTGTGCAGGGCAGCAGAACTTGAAGCAGGGCATGTTTGTTGAGTGGCTTCCAATTCATGATGGGATTAGCCATATGGAGCTGGGGAAGGAACATGGTCACTATTTTCCTGAGGGTGATGATGCAGCAATCCTCAGACTCGTGTTTTGCCAGCAAATTGATTTCTACTCTATTCCCTTGCCTTTGAGATGCAACTGTCACAGAGTCCCAGAATCACAATGCTCTTGCCTTTTCAGAAGAGCGCAAACAAAAGCGAAATCCAGGAAAAGGTTTTAAATTCTCCTCAGGCTGATGTCAGGGATACAGAAAGAGAAATGCAGACATTTACAGCTGAGCCATTATCAAATTAAATCATGCAGCGGCACTATTATAAAAACCAACTGTCTGATTATTCATTAAATAAGGTGATGAAAATCAGAGTGGTTTCTTTCCAGCTCTCCTGAATGTGACAGGGGATTCATGTTGGAAGAGGCCTGGGTCAAAACTTCAGAGCTGAGCAGCTCTGTGTTTTGAGGAAGCTGGCTTGCAGTGATGTACAGCAAGTCATGGTGATGTTAGGGACAGGCTGGAATTTTAATATGTAATTCACTGCCATTAGCCCCTGATATGAAAGTGAAAGAGGCAGTGAGGCAGTGGTTGTTTTTTTATAAATAAAGGTGGCACTTCAGTATCTATGGTAGATGAGCAGGCCTTGCTGCTTGAGTCATGCTTGGTCATGTGCAAGACTTCCCTTGCTCCCAAATCCTGCTGCCCTCGTCTCTGCACACCAACAGAGATGAGCTTGTGGGAAATGCATCTGTATTATGTCACAGCCTTCACCTAAGGACCCTCTTGTGGGCATCACTGCTCTAGAGATGGACCCAGCCTCTTCCCATGTGCTAAGTAAGGCTGCTCCTGAAATGGCACACTTGCTGCTTGTCCCTAATATCTTGGGCCTGTTTCTTTGGTTGCTTGGTCCGACAGACCAAGTGCTCCACAGGAGTAGCAGCAGCAGAAGACAACATTAGAGAGCAGCATGGTGCTTTGGGACTGCTGCCTTCCTCATGGTGTGTGTAGCCTCCTGGGCTCTATCTCATTGCCTCTCCCATCTTCACTACATAGCAGTAGTGCAGCCAGACCTAAGCAGCATCCCCCTTTGTCTCATTTCACGACAAGGATTTCAAAATGTGGGTCTGGTGCTAGAAAAGGAACATTTCCATCTATCTTAGCTTTATATCACATCATGACCATCAGATTTATCTTCAGACAGAAAACACTATTGGTTTCCTAAGAAGCTCTTTTCTTTCTGTTCAGAATACCTATTTGCATATGAACTGCAACACTTGCAGTGTGCATCCATGGAAAGGAGATAGTTCCTCTGCTGTGTAACATCTAAGGCACAACGTTTCTAGTTACCATTTGGGGAAATTAGCTCAATCATATCAAAGTATTAGGTGACTTTTATGATTGTAGCTTTGCGTGGATTTCCCCCCTTCCATTATATAATTATCTGATTCCTTTTTTTTTTAATCACTGCATTATACAAAGCACACTGAGTCCTCATCAAGAATCAAGTCATTAAGAAATTGCTTCAGCTTATATCGTTCAGATATGATTTACTTGAGGCAAAGGTAAATTGTCATAGAGGAAAACAAGATAAATTAGGGAAAAGTTTAATGCATGGTGAAAAATATTTTGGGCTGGCCAAATTCTGCTTCCACCATATTGGTGTAATCCTAAATTTACTTAAGCCAACGTGAATAAGGAAAAATACTGGCTGTGTAAACAGTTGGGAGAGGAGAGGAGAGGAGGAGGAATGGTCTTCAGAAATCACCTCAATTATATCCTGAGGCCATATGCTTAACCAAGTATTTCTCATCTGAAGCAGCAAAATGCTGTTCCCCATTCTATGGAGGGAGCATTATCCTACAAGCAGAGAAGCAGTTTTGGCATGCTAAGCTTGGTCTGAAGCCTGGTTATTTTTCCTCTAGACCTTGTCGTCCCATAATATTCTCTTTATATTAGATTTTTTTCTGGCTTGATTTTCATTTGCTTCATGAAATAAAAGTTGGAGTAAAGCAGCTTCTAAATCACTGCCTGGTTTTCAGGGACAGACTAAAACTCTGCCCTTAACCTCAGAACTGCTGCATTTAAAGGTCTGGGCTGAAGGTTGAGGATGCAGTAGGAGCTCTGAGGCTTCTTTAACAGGCAGGCCAGGCCAGTGGCACTAGCACTGCAGGTACCTTACCTGGTCTTGTAAGGACAAGGTAGAGAAGGCTGGGACACTCTTGGCCCACTTGATGCTCATGAACAAAAGCCTGGCTGCTGACTCGCAGACGGATTCAGTGGCCACTTCGTAGAGATACATAGGGGTACCGTTGACTTCATGTGGGTACTAATGTCAAAAAGAAAATAAAGCAACTTCATAGAGTGTCACCAAGGCAGCCTCATCCCGCTCTCCTCTACAGCTGCCATTCAGTGCGTCATACTCATGCCCAACACAGAGCATGCACTCCCTTATTCTACAAGCAGAGGGCATTGCTTTTGGTGGGCTCACTCCAAACTACTCTCTGCTGCTCGTCTGTGTGGATGAAGCTGTGCTACAGAAACAGTTCTCCGAGGGAGGCTGAAGGGAGAATCAAACTATTACATCAGGGGGGAAAAAAATATCAAAATGTGGTGTCATCCTTTACCCTATTAGACAAAAACACACCTCTGGGAACAGAGTTAAAAGAACAGAAATTTGAACAAGAATTTGTGGTTTGTAACTTGTGCTTTGGGAGCTGACTTAGCATTCCAGCAAAGCAGTACGTGCTCCTTTAGCTCTAACCTTCATCTAACTCTGACTGCAACAGGCCGCAAGCAGATGCGTAGAGCTAAGCGTATCTACCTAAAGGGTGTGTAGAATTGCAGTAGAGTTGTGTTTTCAAGCATGTGCTATGCTTTCTTGCTCAATAATTTCTGATTCAGTATTTTTGAAAATTGTAATATAAAAGTCTATGTTCTGATCATGTTCCTGATGGATTTTCCCAAGCTACCAGCTCTGGAAATGGAGAACTATTTAAGTTGTCTCTGGTTTTCTAGTTGCTCTAGAAGTGCAAAATGCCATCACAAATAGGTTAAATGAAAGCCATCACTTTATGGCTAATTCCTGCGCAGTTGAGGCCACAGCAGTGCTTCAGCTGGGCTGCTTAGGAAATGTCACGGCCAAGAAGCACAGAGACAGCTTAGACACTTTGGTGTGTGCGTGGACACGCTGCAGGTTTTGCTCGGTAGAGATAGTACTTTCTGGGCTACACCACCGTGGAGATGGGAATTTTGCTGAAGGAAACTCAGCAGTTGCAGCTCATCCTAATGAAACAAGGTCTAAAATTGACTTGTGGATGGCTTCTGGGCAGGAGAAGCACCTCTGCAACCATGAGGGTGTAAGGATGCAGGAGAGATGGGGCTTGTACAGAGCAGCTTGTCAATTAGTCCTGCATATACCTTCTTTAAAGGATCTTATACCCCTTGCAACTCTTATCTTCAGAGCTTTTAAGGGGCAAAACATGAGTGCCCAGCATAACCTGCAAGGCCTCAAGTTTTGCGCTTCGCCACATGTAGTCCAGAGGCAGGTAGCAGGCACCCCAGCAGTGAGGTCTGCAGGGTGCTGGGGCAGTGGCTGACCTTTGGGGTTGGTTGTGCCAGGCCCACCAGAGCCTGCCTCTCAGGGGTGCCAGCGACGGCGGCCAGCTCCAGGCC
>VWZY01003973.1:37726-48528 GCA_013399075.1 Chloroceryle aenea | reverse complement strand
ACACCTTCAAGAAGGGACAAAGACTTGGTCAAGAATTTAAAAAGTGAGACAGTAATTGCAGCCCTCAGGGACCCTGCTGCAAAGCCTGACTGTGGTGGGAGGTTTGCCTCCCATCAGGAGCCCAGGGATTGGGTCCCATGTACTTACTTTTCATTATTCTTAAAATCAATAAGTAGATACTGACTACTCTTAAAGTGAATATCAAGATTAATTGACCCAAGTGGTAAGTATTGATCTGGGAATGGCCAATCGATTGTCAAGGGATGATAAATCTTGAATTTTATAGGAACATGAAGCCACGTACGGGAGAACCCTGGTTTTGCAGTGGTGGTTGATCACACAGGGAGCTCCTGGAGAAGGATGCTTTGCCAGCATCAAGTTTTGCAGAGCAAAAGTACCCAAATCTTCACTTTCTTTCCCCAGAGGAAGTCCTCCCAAAATCTAGGACTTTCTCTCCCTCTTCAGTGCAGGTCAGGTGAAGGTTGTCACATATGCCAGGCAAAATCAGAGTGTCTAGTTGCCACAGAGGGCAGCAGAAGAGGTGTCCAGGTTGAGTCCTCCTCCAGAGTGGACTGATGTGAACAGAAAGATTTGGGAATCTGTCAGGATACCAACCTCCAGAAACACACCTGATTTCTTTGGACACTGAGGCTTTTTTAACCAGTACTTTAAAAAGACCCAGAGTACACAAGCACTCTTCACCTAGGAGTGAGGATCAGCTTCTGTGGGGCAGAAGACAGCCAATCTGGATGAACTTTTAATACAACATTACACACCACATTACCAGGTAATGTGATTTATCAATATCCTTCCAGTCAGTGGTATTACTAAACTCCTGGAGCTGCAAACATTATAATTCAGCTTTTTTTTTTTGAGTATTTTTGGCCAAGCACCTTCCAGAAGGTTTAGTGGGTTTTTTTTTCTTATGAATTTAAGAATGATTTATTTTTTTTAAAGCAAAGCAAGTAGAAAATATCTATATTGATGTTATAGCAGAAGGCATTTTCAAATCAAAAGGGAGACAGCTCTAAAATCATAGTCCAAGACTGTGTCCATCCATGACTCCAGCAAGGTGACAGCCCAAAAAGCAAAGAGACACAGGAACAGGCTGTGACCTGCAAGCAAATCTACCCCCTGCCTGTCCAGATCAACACAAAACCTAAAAGACCTAAATACTTGGGGCTTCAGGCACTGCCTTCGGGAGATTTCCTAACCATCTGGAGGGAATTTCCTCAGAAGGTTTCCTCCTTTTTTCCCCATATATGTGCCTCTTTAGCCACATTCCCATTACAGCGGTGCTACCTCTTCCGAGCATCCACATCCATGATGTCTCTTCAAAGGGGGAACCACCAGGGAACTGCCAAGCAGTATCTAGACCTCTGGGATGTGAAATATTTGTATTTTAATTGCATCCTTTGTTCTTATTCCTAATAAAGGATGATATTATGAGGCCTGGGGGCCATATTCCTCTTTCGAGGGATTGTTACTGTGTAATGATAAGAAAAATGCTACGTGATGTGGAATATGCATTCAACAAAAATGTCCTTCAATGTGAGGAAACAGCCTATCTGCTTTCTTAACCTCTGATGGAGGAGAATATAGCTGAGAGCTCTTCCCTTTAGCACTGCTTCCTACCCTGCATTTACTCTTCATTCTTATTTTCTATAGACTCCTGTGAATGACACTTGGAGGCAAGGAGGAGAAGGGAAATTTCAAAAAAAAGTGTGCAGGAGGCACAGGAACAAAACCAATTATTTATTAATAGGTTTTGCCCACACACCTCCTGTGCATCACTTGGAACATTTACCCTGTGGGCAGTGACGAGCAATCAGGTGAGAAATTTGGGGTTGCATCTGTGTGAGCCAACACAGGCAAGATGCAGGAACAGCCACAAAACCATGGTTGAAATGCAGAGTGAATTTATTCTCATTCCTTCACGAACCAGGGGACCTCTGCAGCAGCACCCAAGGGGAGGCTCACAACAGGGATGGAGGCACCACAGGGTCAGTCCCTGTTAGAGAGAAAAAGAACTTTTGAATCTGCTGCTTTCTCCTGTATATCAAGGATTCTTGCAGGCAGAGTTTTCCACTGTGCTGAGATCTTTCCCACAGCAGGGCAGGAATCTTAAGAATGTACAATAATTTGCTTCTGAGTCTTTCACAGACTCAAGTTATCTAAACAGAGAGGTTCCACTTGTCAAGCACACAGAGCTGAGCAACAATTAGTGTGATAAATATATTTTTCAACATCACACCTGAAAGTTACTTGAATGTGTCCACAATCCTCCTTGACCATCTTCCCCTATTTTCCCACAGCATCTTGCCAGACAGTCTGGACAACTTTATGCTGAACTGCAGTTCTCTATCCTTGCAACAAAGGAGTGTGTTTAATTTAAACAAAATGCCTAGACAATCTTTTTTTTTTTTTTCCAAATGTTGAATTTATACTCCCCAAAGTGTGTATAAACATGTTCATATAACTAATTTATGAATACATATGTCTATATATCTCCAGTGTATGAAGTGACCTTGGTCTTGCACTGAATTAAGGACATCTAGCCAGTAAGAATTTGAAAGCAGTGAAAATTACATTAGGAAAAAAAAAGGAGAGAGAGCAGGATAATTGAAAAAATAACAGCTAAGCAAAAGAAAATGACACTTTGAAGAGTTCCCTAAGCATCCTTTGCACCTGCAGTGACTCAGTATTTTCATTAATGCACAGGGTTACTAGTGTCAGTTGAACCACAAGTGTTGGAGGACTATGTTTTGGCATGAGCTATAATCCTCAGGATGCCACTAAGGAAGAAGTTTCTTAACATCTCTTGCACTGAAAGCACTGAGGCAGCAGTGTCCTGATTTCATGCAAGGAAGATCACAGGTTAAGAGATTTGTCAGCAGCCAGTCAATGAGTCAGTCAGCAGGACAGGAAAAAGTTGTCTCATTGTGCACCATTACTCACTACTATTCTGATCTTTTTCAGCAGAAAACACCTGAGGATGCTGAAATTTCTTGGACTCGGTCATTACAATAGAGTATAAGTTGTACAAGAAAGTTCTCCAAGGGTGTTTAAGTTTCTCACTCAGAAGCTGCTCTGCATAGCTTTGATTTCTGTGGGGTATTGAAGTAAAGCTGCTTGACAGCTCCAGAGGGAACTGCTGTAAGTAAACACTGAGCCAGAACCCAGGATGCAAACTTATATGTACAGTGCTGAGAATATTGTAGATCAGAGTGGACCAGGAAAATAAGATTCTTAATCACCTGACAAGGAAAGGAGTTAATGAAACAGTGCTGGGTACAAATTTCATCTAATGGACTTCACCAGTTCCCATTCTTCCTACATAATTTCAGCATTTATCGACAAGTTAATCACAATGCTTGAGCTTTGGTCAATAGTGTTATGCTCCTCAAAATAAAAAGAGGCTGTTTTCAGGCTGCCCATCAGATTGCCACTGATCTTTCAAACACAGATGACAGATGCACGCACAAACTATACTGAGGATGAAGATGATGGACTGTATGATTGTGCTAAGGGGTGGTTTCTTATCACTTAGAAGAGCAAGACAAGCTGGGATGCTGAGACCAGTGCTCACCCATCATCTCTTCCCAAACTTGCACCTGTAATTAGCACATACAAAGGGCTCTTCACATGTGACTCGGGTCACGTGTAAAATATCTTAACAAGAAGAGTTAATTTAACAGTACCAGCTCCCTGATTTACCTGGCAAGATTTCACTCCATTGCCCTCAGGTAAAGGTAGGTGTTGGGCATTAAAAGCTGGCAGCAGGCACTGTGAGGAAGACAATTAGCAGCAGTGAGGAAGCATCGCAGCCTGCCAGACTTTTAGTGAGGCAGGTCATAAAATGCTTTTGTACACATTTCCCAAGATTCATTGGCAGTCTTGTAATTGATGACAGAGCTAAGAGAGAAAGTGTCTCTCTCAAGAGCTGTGCAAGGCTCCCCATGCCATTGATAATGACCTGCTTGCATTTACAAGAAATAAGCTCCAGCATCCTTTTATTGATACAAAACTGCCCACCATTGAGGAAGTCCAAACAGCTCTGCAGAAGCTAAAGATAAATAAAGCTATTAAAACCTACTCCATTTCTCCTGAGCTGCTAAAGTCTGTGGCCTCTTAATTGCTACAAAGCTATAGACGCTGTCCAAACTCATTTGAAAGGATAATCATATACTCAATAACCAGCACATTGGAATAGCAATAACAAAATACCACAGAAAAGGAAAGATGACTAAGCAAAAAGGCATTGCTTAGTATAATTCTATTTTTAATACCTGGCAATTTCTGCCTGGGTCATGCTCTTAAGATTTGCTATCAGAGTGACTCCCATGATAAAATCCTCTCAGAGGCAGTCAATATTTTTGAATGCACATCCACAGCTGGATGATTTTGTAGGGTGACATCCTAGGGAGTCTGTTTAGCCTTAACTGTGACTCCAGCAGAAGATTTGACTGAAGAGGGAGTTAATTAGATTTTAATTCTGATTTGCTCTTCTTTTGCTCTTTCATCCACTTGTAAGACAGTGGGACCACTTCTCAGTAAGGAATTGTTTGGGAAGACCACAGATGTCCTCTCCCTGTTCACCACCACCACAAGCGCAGTCTGAATACCTGCTCCAGGAACACACTGCAAAATGCATTGGGCAACCCCTAGTTTTGGGACCCCTAAAAACCCAAGGAGTTTGCCCCAGGTCCTTTGGATCTCCTGCTGATTGGTCTTGCTCCTGCAGACTGACCAGGTTTCCTTTCAGGATCCCTTGCAAATGCTCAGCAGCTCTACAGATTCAGACCCTATGGTGGCAAAGTAAGCCATCTAAATTAACTACTCCACCAAAATTCACACCAGGCTTTCAAAATCCACTTCACACATAGAATCACAGCAACATAGAATCATAGAATCATCACAGAATCACAGAATCAGAATCACAGAATGGTTTGGGTTGGAAGGGACCTTAAAGATCATCTAATTCCAACTCCCTGCAGGGACACCATGAAGTGATAAACTCTAGACCACTGTGTCCCATGGAGCCCCTACAGATTTACAGCAGCTGAAGAAGTGGCCAATAAACACTCCTGCAGCACTGGCATACTGCACGGATGGCAAAGAAAATATCACTCAAAGCCATTACACTCTGTTGCATCTTCCAACCTGTTCCACAGGAAACTATCACGAATTTGCAGATCTCCCCATAAGTCACCATAAAAACATGTCATCTTTCTCTGATCTTTAATTCCTTCAGTAGCTACTTCCTTAATTGTAGTTTACAGATAATTCCAGGTAGAGTAGGTGTCATTAAAACCTCATTTGTCACTCCATAGTGACTGCAGTAACATAGTGTCTCCTACTGTAACTAGGAGAAGGCTCCACAATAATTGCACATCCCCAGGCAGTGAACACCGAGAGTTTAATGGTGCCAACTGTAACTGCAGCAGAAGGAGAAAAGCCCAGTGCACAGCACAGAGCATGTTAACGCAGCTAAAAATCCTCTGGCAGAGAGCACTGAAGGGCAGCAACCCCTTTCCCAGACCCTGGGCTGCAAATTGAGTCGTGGGATTCAAATCTAGAGTCTCTGTGGTAGGAAAGCACAGTCTGGTGGGATGTGTATCTTCTGTCTCTAGGGCTTGTCAAAGCCACAGGGCTTAAGTTGGTTGTAGCGATGGAAAAGTGCAGGGTCTGGGCTCTCTCTTCCTGAAGGAGAAAAGGGTTTGCCAAAGCTGCTGTAGCCACATGCACTCTGTGGGAAATGTCACTGAAAGGTTATCTTTTGCCATTGAGAGTGAGACACTTGAAATGTAACTGCCAGGATGGTAAATGCATTAAATCAAATGAACTCCACCAGGGTGAAGAGAGTCTTAGGAGAGAAGAGAGTTTGTGTGGTTTATATCATCTGTGAGAGAAAGCAGTGGAGCAGAGAAAACTTTCACACTATTATTTATTAAAATTACACTCAGCACTTTCCTCCCTTGCTTTAGAAACATTAACAGATCACCAGCCCTGGTCTCCTCTTACCAGTGGAGAAACAACAGTACAGAGATTAAGTGGCAATTTTAAGGTGAAGTAAATAGCTACAGCAAGCCCAGGGGACTCAGAGCTAAATTTAGAAGTAGAAATATGAGTTCCTTTGCACGGACATTGACCTAACAGAGTGATGAAGGCTCTGGAGTTGGCCTGTTTAGTTTAGGGAAATGCCCACCCTAGATCATAACACCATGGACCACATATTCTCACCTAAAATAAAAACAAAAGGCAGGTGCCAATTGTGCATCTCGACCCATCCTGTGCTGTCTGTAAAGAATACAACTTACCTACAGAGCTCTGGGGGCACTGGTTGCGTCAGGCTCAAACAGAGGAGCAGGCAAAGCAACTCTGTCACTCAATAGGATAGGAAATTTTCCTTTCTCCTTCATTTTCATTAAAAAAAAAGATAAAATTACAGGGCCACCAGCAAACAATTTTCAAGGCAATTATGATGGCTCTGAACATTTGCAGATGACTTGACAATGATACGAATCCAGGGATAACTTTTCTTGACTTCTTCCTGGTTTCATGTTTGTCACCCTTTTGTGGGCTCCTAGTAATGTGGTGGAGTCTTAATCAAAAGTTGTGTATATAGGAGGAAGAATTAGTATAATTAGCATGTAATCAATGGGTAGCTTTAGAACAGCTGTATCCACGGCTATGGTTTTTCTTCTGTTCAAACTCTCGATGGCTTTTGTCACCTTACTGTATGGGTCTAGCTTAGACTGGCCCTTGGCTCTATCTACTGGGGGCAAAAATTAACAAACCCCTTCCTCGGCTCACATCTTCCACTCACTGTCAGCCACAGCCTCAGGGAGGAAGGGCAGATGTCTCTCACCACTGTCTCCTCCCCGGGGGNCTCGCACAGGAGATCTGCCCTGGTTTCACAGCATCTGCCACCCCCTGCTCCCAGGGAGGCAGAAGGGCAAGAGCCATCCCTTCATGTGAACGAGGAATGAAAATGGCAATTTGCACGTAACAAAAGGCATTCTGAGTCCCTGCTATATCCAATGGAACATGTTGTGGAAAGAGCAATGAAATTTGTAAGTGGAGGAAATCTTTAAGGGTTATTTTCCAAAAATGGTTGTTTGGCCACATATTCATGCACAGCGCTTTGTGCACTGGTCTCCAAATGGCACTTTTAGATGCAACTACAGTATGCATAATAAATAAAAATAACAAAAGAGACCTGGAAAGCAATGAACTTGTGCCATTGCCAGGAATGGCACAGCTCAAATGCTGGTTTTAATCCTATTCTGGGTTTTATGAGTCTGATAAAGTACCTCATTACATCACAGGAGACTACTAAACCTCATCAACTTATTCAAAAATCTTTTATGTGCCACAAAAGGGAAAAAAAAAAAAAGAGAGACAAAAAATAACTGGTATGAACTCCCTGCTGATAGACGGGCACACACCTGCCTTACATTTCCCAGTCACCAATATCCATGTTCTCTTTGGAAGCAGAATCCAGGCAAAGATGATGCTTTGGGTATTGATTAAACAGGCATTAAGAGCACGCCCCAAATGAAGTGCAACTAGGCAACAGTTGTGATATGGGGAGTGTAAGCGTAAAACCACTGAAAAAGCTTTGAAAATTATTTTGTCACTTTGGGAACAGTCAGAGGCAGCATCCCCACAGACCTCCCAAAGAAAGAGAAAGACCCCAACCATCAGGTTGTGTTTTCAACCCTTTCCAAGGGCCAGAAAGACCTAGAAGATCATGCAGCTGCCTCCTGCACACCTCAGGCTGCACAAACTGCAGGAACTTGGTTTCCTTCTAGATCACACTTCTGGAAAGGCATCAATCCTGGGCTGATGATGCTGGTACCAGATTCAAGCACAAAGTTGGTAGTTGCCTAGAGCAGATGACTAACAGGGGTGGCAAAATCACGGCTGCCAGTGGGAGAGGCACAGTATGTTCCACAAAGTGTGCTGCTACAGGACGTCGACCTCACCAGGCAGCACACTGTCCATATGCCTGAGATGGAGTGAGCCCTTTGACCATGGGGGACCATGGCCCCNGGGGCAAAAATTAACAAACCCCTTCCTCGGCTCACATCTTCCACTCACTGTCAGCCACAGCCTCAGGGAGGAAGGGCAGATGTCTCTCACCACTGTCTNCCAGGAGAAATGGGTGCTATCTGGGTGCAATTTATCCAAACAGTTCTTAACATCCATGCAAAGATGAAGCAAATTGCTTGTTTCTCTCCACAGACCAGCAATGATTTAGACCTGAGACATCCCCAAAAAGTCCAGTGTCCCCCAGGGAGAAGTTACCCTTGGAGTGGAAGACACAGATGTTTAATAAGGCTTAGCAATGTAAAGGTTCCTCTGCTATCTGCAGCTCCCAAAATATGACAATATTTACCTTCAGCAAGGTAATTGCCAAGGGTTTCCAGTCCTACTTACCCCATTCTGCCTTTCAGTACAATGCAAGTGAAGCCCAAGCCTTGGGCAAGATATGCAGGGGACAGGATGGCTGTATTTTGAACATCTGTGACACCAACAAGCTTATTGGAAAAGCACAGAAATCTTTCTGTCTCACCCACACTAATAAGATAAACTTGGAACTAAGACTAGGTAAAAAAAAAAAAATGCATATAGCAGAAATTTTTAGGATCTGATTTTGAAAAAAGTGCCAAATAGGAATTTCAGATGCTGGCCCCTGCTAATGTCAAGTCTCTTCATAGAGACATCTGTCTAAATCCTCCCAAAATCTGGTCATTTATCTGTGTCCTAGAAGGAAACAGAGTTTTAAAAATATAGCCCTGTAAGTAATTACACTTGGAAGTGTGTGCTTCATGACAGTCTTTCAAAGTCTTCAAAGGTAAATTGCAAGATAACAGGAAAAATGATGGCCCTTTAATTTTTGATCTAATCAAACAGCTTTTATTTACATGATCTGCTAGTTAACTCCACCATATCGAAGCTGACAGACTGTCCAAGTTGCTTTAGTCCCTAATTACTGAAACGAAGCAAGCACCTCTGTGGAATGATGTGTATTTTTCCCTGTCTCCATAAAAGAGACACACCCCCCCTTGTGATTTAATCAGACCCATGTCCTTTCTGTAAATAACGTTTAATCATCTTAGCCAACCTCATTTTTATAATGGTCCCTTTCACTGAAGCTCAGAAAGATATTAATCCACAATCACGCACACACAGAAAAGGATTGTTTCTCAAGATCAGAAAATATTTATGTTCTTTATTTACTAGGAATTATTTTCAAGATCAGATTAAATGAGACAGTCATGAAGGAGTTTGGGAGATTTTTTTCCAAAGTCCATCCTCATGTCTAACCAACAGCTGATGGGCTTGTACCTGCTGGTAATAGCATCACTGTCACTGTAATGTATGCTGAACTGTGAATTACTAGGAACCTACTGATCCTAGGGTCAGGTGATTGGCAGTAGCTTTTTGCATCAGCCTTACAGAGTAATTAAGGGGAAAAAAAAATGTTAGCAAACTTAGAAACTCTTAAAAATTATTGTGTTACTCAGTAAAAACATCATGCACATACTATCTCCATAATAGTTATGTTTTGGTATTGCAAATCATCACTCAGATCGAAAATCAAGAGTTATCTATATTTGAATCCTTCCCCCTCTGCTCTGCTCAGGTTTGCTTCTGTATGCACGAAGGGACAGGCTGATTTAGGCAAACAGAAATCACCCATCAGGTGCTATTTTTTAGTGCAGTCAGAAAAGCAACCTGTACCTTTTCAAAGGGGTATTACGTTGCTCATGGCTTGGATGGGCAAAATCTTCACCAGGCCCAGAGACTGGTGGTGAATGGAGTTAAATCTGTTTGGTGGCTGGACACAAGTGGTGTCCCCAGGGCTCAGTACTGAGGCCAGTTCTCTTTAATACCCTTTCCAGCTATCATAAGGTGATCAAGGGCACACTCACTGAGTTTGCAGATGACACAAAGTCAGGCAGAAGTGTTGATCTGCTGGAGGGTTGGGAGTCTCCACAGAATGTTGTGGACAGGCTGGATCTGTGGGATAAGACAAATGGGAGGNTCACTGGACTCAATGATCTTAAAGGTCTCTTCCAACCTAAACGATTCTATGATTCTACTTCGGTCAGCAGTGGACAGATCTCTTTTTATGCAGCAGTGTGGAGAAAACCAAATATAATTGACTTTTTTAAGAGCTGATCAATTAATATAAAGCCTTAGTGTTTATGAAACAAATAAAATAAGAACCAGTTAATGTTCTTTTATGGCTCTAAAATGTATAGCAGTTGCACTTAAATAATAAGGATTACCTCTTTAAATACTGCGACTAGGTTTTGGCCACGCAGGCAGAGTGTGATTGTTGTACATAAGGCACATGGCACAGAACAATCTGGTTTCAAAAAAATGTACATCCAGTAAATGTGAACTGTTCAGCAGGAAAACAAATGTCACATTCAGAAGGTTTCCTCTCAGACTAGAAGCCCTCAGAGGACTGTGTGAGAAGACCAGGCTCTGGTTGCAGAAATGGTGCCTGGATCTTACAGGGAATCAGTTGAATCCCTCCCCACCACTAACTCACCATCTATCCCTTTGTGGAAAATCAGGTCACCAATCCAGAGTAAAAGCTAAAAAGGGAAATAGAAAGAGCCAAGTCATTAACTTCCTATATATTCAGAGCTTGAAATAATTTCCCCTTGACATTTTTAAAGCACATATTCCAACTCCTGTTTGGCTGCATTTCTTAGACCAATATGACTAAAAGAACAAATTTTAGAGCCTCTAGACATCAGCACGGGTTTGACCATCCA
>VWZY01003972.1:3587-15591 GCA_013399075.1 Chloroceryle aenea | reverse complement strand
AATTATTCAAAAGACAGAGCTTAAAAGGTAGTGGGAATAGAAAGGATTTTACTTGTTTTAGCTAGCCCACCCTGGTGTTCTGTAAACCCACCCAGCTGTAATCCAGCCAGACCTATGAAAATGCCCTTTCAATTGGTAAAGTGAAATACCAGCCCTGTTGGCTCTGGCTGCGGTGCATCTGTGCAGAGTTACTTTGCTCACTGTCAGGATGCAGACAGATTTGGTGGTGTCCTTCACGATACTAAATTACCCCTGATCAGACTCGTTTTCCAGGAAGAGTCTGGAGGACATGTAGGCAATGCGCCCGAGAGCCACTCTGGTCCTCTGTCGGCACCAGTGAATGAAAATATTGCTAAAATCAGGGTCAGAGACGTGACAGTTGATTATCACCATTTTGCTTTCTGGCTTGGTGATGGATATGGGGGTTTGCTGCAAGAACTGTGCAGAACTGCCTGTGTGAAAGAAAGAAAAGTTAGAGGCATGAGGCTGATATAAGAGCACGGTCTTTGCCACTGGAGGATATGCAAGCAGTGCAGGGAGAAGGGCACATACAAGAAAAAACAGCTGCCAGGATGACAGCGTTCAGCAGCCACATTGTCACTGCCCTCCTTAGGGCTTCCTTATGGGGACTCAAGCCAGCGGTAAGGGGATCTGAGAGGCAGAAAACTATCCAATGAGGCTGTGCCAGCTGTGGTTGTGTTAAATAATGATGGACAGTCCAACTCCTTTGATTAACACTTCAATAGCATTCAGAGAAAATGAACCCTAAAAGACCTTTGTGAGGACTCAGCCCAATCCTGAAGCAAACATTTTCTTTTTTTATTTTTTATTCTGCAGGGACTTTTCTTGGATGATGATTAAAGAGTCACTTTTTTTNATGATTAAAGATGCATTTTTTTTTTTTTTTCCTTTTGGTCTTCTTAATATATTATTTGTGTGCTAGTTTTTAAAGTCTGTTCCTCTAATCTGTATTTTTAATGTACATAAGTTCTCAGAGGATGGAAGAGAAGAGATGATGATGATGGCTCCAATCTGTGGACTGCTAAAACTAGATCACAACAGAAACAATGTAAGACATAATGCTACAACGAGAACAAGATGGACTGCAGGATCTGACAAGTGTCTTAAAATTTCACTTCTCACTTCTTTGATGTAACTTCACAAAGACTGCCGAGAGTATATATATACAAGTACCATATTTCTGTAAATAGCACTTTTTTTTTTCTTGATTTTTTATCTGACAAATAAACCATACCTTTGCAGCACCTCCCAGCTGCTTATCAGCTGTGTGGTGTACCTCATTTCACTCAACAGCCCAGGAAGGAAAAGTCAACAACCAACAAGATGCTTAGCATCATGCAAAGTCAGATACTTCTCACCGACTCTCCCAAAGGCTGCACTTACTTTAAATTGTTTTGGTTTTGCAAGAGGGAGCGGCAGCAGGCAGTGCTGCATGGCCCCTTGGAAATCCCAGGCACTGTGCAGTCCCTGCTGCCTCCTGCTCAGGTCTTGAATTGAAGCCCATTTGAAAAGGGCTCTAGAGGAGGGTCACAAAAATGATTAGAGGGCTGGAGCACCTCTCTTATGAAGACAGGATGGGAGAGTTGGGGTTGTTCAGCCTGGAGAAGAGGAGGCTCTGGGGGCCTTATAGTGACTTTCCAGTACCTGAAAGGGACCTGTAAGAAAGAAGGGGACTGTGCCTCGACAAATCAGCTTCAATGTCTCTACATAAAAAGTTCATCACTGCTGTAGTAAATGGCAGAAGGTTAAGGGAATGGCTGTGAGGACAGTTTCACACAGCATGGTTGTACCACTGGCTGACTTGGTTGTCCAGCTCATGCACCAGCAGCATGCAGGTGTCTTCGTGTGTGGCTGAGATTGGAAACTGGGAAAAACTTCAACAAAGGGGTTGTTAAGCATTGGAACAGGCTGCCCAGGGAAGTGGTGGAGTCCCTGGTGGTATTTAGAAGACATGTAGATGAGTTTCTCAGGGACAGGGTTTAGTGGTGTAGTTAACAAGTGCTGGGTTAATGGTTGGACTCAATGATCTTTAAGGTCTCTTCCAATTTAAACGAATCTATGATTCTTGGATATTGCTTTTTTAGGGAAACATGTGTCCCAATTAATATCAGACCCAGAAAGGGTGATACAGACCAGTGTCTCTAGGTGGGAATGAGTCCCAGGTGACATTTGGTACCTGTGGATGTAGATGAACAATGACACTCCAGTTACTTTGCAGATAAATTTGATAGTGTCCCCTGGTTGTGGCTGGGCTGTTGTGGAGACTGGGTCCTGGTGCAGGTAGAGTGCCCAGGACACACCTGGAGGGAGAGGACACAGCAGGGATGAGGCTGCAGCAAGAAATCCACATCCATGGGGTCATCAGGGTATGATGANATCCGGGTATGATGAAATCAAAGGGAACCCAGCCATGAGGAAGAGAGACTGAGCTTTTGCTCCCTGCTTCTGCAGGCAAAGGCACATAGCTCTGCGCAATGTGAGGTGGGGCAGAAATACAAAAACTTATCTCCAGCGTGTGAGTTGTACTTCACTCACTTTTCAGCCATCACACTGGGTAGTCAAGCCATTTGTCCACAAGTTATATGTGAAGTCTCATTTGAGCTTGGGACTTGAATCATAGGACATTGCAGATACTAAATCGCATAATGAGGCTGAGGGACAAATGGAAGTGTGATATAAAACCAAGAAGAAATATATTCTGACATCACTAAGAATAACTGATACATAGAACTTTCTTCCAAGACACGAGACNAGAACTTTCTTCCAAGACAAGAGACAAGCTTGGAAGTTTTTCAAGAAGACCTTAATTCATTCTAGGCCTGCTACATCTTCTCAGAAAAGGAAGCTCAGACCTATCAGAAATGGGCAAAAGAAAATGGTAGGAGTAGTATGAATCTGTATGCTATTTCACAGACCAGTATAGAAAAATGGTGCAATATTTTACTTACTGGTGTTATCTGTACAGGTGCCCTCTACCTCCTTTACTGTTTTGAAGACTTCATTTAGGGGAGAGGTGGTTTGATGCAGTGCTTTTGTAGCCTCAATAGCCAGTATCAGGCAGCTGAGGACGGACTGGCTTGCTCATTTTGAGCACTCCAACATTTTAAGACTGCAAACATTGATTTAGCAGCGCTTTTTTTTCCCCCTGAAAGTCAAATATTGCTGCACTAATGCCAAAGAACCACAATCCTAGCAGGGTTTTCAGTCACCCCAGTGAAACCAGGACAGAGCATGGGAAGGTTGAAAAGAGATACAGGAGGAGACATGTAAAAAAATTACGAGGGCAACTGGCTTTACAAGGTCAAAGTAGTGTGAAGGAGCTAGGAAATGGACATTTTTTTTGTTTGTTTTAAAAAGCTTTCTCTTGGTTAATAATTAAGCTATTTATTTAAACACAAGGAGACCATGGCAGCATTTTAAGAGGAGATAGCATATAGCATTCTTTTTCTCCTCTTAACCAACATTATCTCTTTGAATTGAATCGTCTGAGTAACTTGGTGCAGATTTATTATTTTTAATGTGCGTGCGATGCAAGGCTCCGTGGCTGTAATGACTTACTGTGCAGCTTGATAAGGTACTTTCCCATCTTTCTTTGCCTGCAGGTTGAAGGAGACAGTTACTGCCTATGTAAAACTGGTTTTGCTTCTGTTACTGCACTGAATTTGCCCCACGTATCTGCAGGTTTGAGACAGATTTTGAGAGATATTAATGAAACAAATTGATAGCTGAAGATTGATATAGACAACAGCGAATTTAACAGGAGGGAACGCCAGCGTCTACCACCCTCTGCTGGGTATGAAGGAGTAAAACCCTCAGCAGCTGTTTTTGAGCAGCTACATGGNAAATGGAAGTGTGATATAAAACCAAGAAGAAATATATTCTGACATCACTAAGAATAACTGATACATAGAACTTTCTTCCAAGACAAGAGACAAGCTTGGAAGTTTTTCAAGAAGCCCTTAATTCATTCTAGGCCTGCTACATCTTCTCAGAAAAGGAAGCTCAGACCTATCAGAAATGGGCAAAAGAAAATGGTAGGAGTAGTATGAATCTGTATGCTATTTCACAGACCAGTATAGAAAAATGGTGCAATATTTTACTTACTGGTGTTATCTGTACAGGTGCCCTCTACCTCCTTTACTGTTTTGAAGACTTCATTTAGGGGAGAGGTGGTTTGATGCAGTGCTTTTGTAGCCTCAATAGCCAGTATCAGGCAGCTGAGGACGGACTGGCTTGCTCATTTTGAGCACTCCAACATTTTAAGACTGCAAACATTGATTTAGCAGCGCTTTTTTTTCCCCCTGAAAGTCAAATATTGCTGCACTAATGCCAAAGAACCACAATCCTAGCAGGGTTTTCAGTCACCCCAGTGAAACCAGGACAGAGCATGGGAAGGTTGAAAAGAGATACAGGAGGAGACATGTAAAAAAATTACGAGGGCAACTGGCTTTACAAGGTCAAAGTAGTGTGAAGGAGCTAGGAAATGGACATTTTTTTTGTTTGTTTTAAAAAGCTTTCTCTTGGTTAATAATTAAGCTATTTATTTAAACACAAGGAGACCATGGCAGCATTTTAAGAGGAGATAGCATATAGCATTCTTTTTCTCCTCTTAACCAACATTATCTCTTTGAATTGAATCGTCTGAGTAACTTGGTGCAGATTTATTATTTTTAATGTGCGTGCGATGCAAGGCTCCGTGGCTGTAATGACTTACTGTGCAGCTTGATAAGGTACTTTCCCATCTTTCTTTGCCTGCAGGTTGAAGAAGCCAGTTACTGCCTATGTAAAACTGTTTCTGCTTCTGTTACTGCACTGGATTTGCCCTATGTGTCTGCAGGTTTGAGACAGATTTTGAGAGATATTAATGAAACAAATTGATAGCTGAAGATTGATATAGACAACAGCGAATTTAACAGGAGGGAATTCCAGCGTCTACCACCCTCTGCTGGGTATGAAGGAGTAAAACCCTCAGAAGCTGTTTTTGAGCAGCTGCATGGATGCTGTATAGCATCCATAGGGAAGGGGGGATGCTAAGACTTCCTACAATACTCTGAAATTTTTAAGCAACACAACTGTGCATCTGTAATTTTTATTCTCATAAGTACTTTTTAGGTGGGCAGCAGCAGCAGTGTGATTGTCTTTCCTGGGCTAGGAGATACCTGAAGATCCTCAGCATTTATACATCTTCTCCTGCAGGACATCTTTTAGGCTTAAGATAGAGTGTTCTGAATCGCTGCCAATGACTGTCAACAATTTCCACTTTTATTTACATCTCTACAAGTCCTTGGGAGTCACAGCACTGTGCCCTGTATGGGTTCTGTCAGATTTTAGCCAGTGAGAGAGAATTTGGTATGACCTTCTCATTTGGTGATTTCTGTCTTAACCCATGCAGCTTATTCCTCAAGATTCTATGATTTTTTCATTCACTGACAGCCAGACAGATTCTTCTTTCCGTTGCAGCTCAATGTGGTTAAATGAAAAAAAATTACATAGAGAATTTGACTTTCTTATGAATAATTACCTGGGGTAAATGAAGCATAGGAAGCCTGGAGTACATTCACCTTCTCCTTTGTAGCATGTACCTTGGAAATGCAATAATCTAAGTACATGATTTACCTTGACACTGTTTTGATTTTCTTGGTCCAATTACACCTTGCACTACAAGCAGCCTGTCTAGGCAAGTGCAGAGCCCCTATTAGTGACCTGGGCTTAGCCTGGCTTGCACCAAAGCCTATGCTGTGATAGTACCAGAAAAGACCTCAGCCTGCCTGCTCCTCAGAAACCAGGTTGAGGACTTATAGGGCTTTTGAATTTCTTGACCCTCTTCAGCAGATGTGCGTCTCACTGATGCTTGAAGACTCTCTTCCAGGTGGCTACATGCTATTCTGTTCTCTGCATTGCATTTAGGGCCTGTGGCTGGACAGAAGCTCTGCCTATGCAGAGCAATACTTTTACTGTGGGTATTTTCTTTCACTAGTTTCTTTTAACTACTAATAAGCACCTAAATATGTAGCACAGTTCCCCTTGGGATGATTTCAGCTTTGCCAAATTAATGTTAATTATGAGGTCTTCCTGTTGGTTAAGGGAGATGCCATTTGGCAAGGGCTTCAGTTTTCCCCATATGATGCTCCTGGGCTGATTAAACAGGTCAGAGTGAAGACATCCATGCAAGAGAAACACTGATGTATTTGAAATGCTGCTGGCGACATGGTACAAACCAAGATGGCATCTGAGATTAAATCACTTGGATGAAGACCTAAGAGAGGAAGCTTTAAAAATTGACCAGCTCATCTTACATCTGTATAGTTAGAGTGATGCTGAGTCCAAAAACACAGCCCACTTTGTATCCCTTAATTCTAAACCTAGGCTGAGAATGCACCATTTCCTAAAATTCCTCTTCCTAAATAAACAGGATTTCTTTACTCCAGAAGGATCTGTGGTTTAAACCAGAAGCCAAGTGACTGCCATGTAGTGTCACCAGACTGCTTGCACCAAGGCCATTGCATTTCTCTTGTCTGCAGCAAATGTCTTGCCACCAGAGTGCACATCAAAGCTAACAGTGACACTGCTGGTTACAGCTGGCTGGAAAAACACCATCAGGCTCTTCTGTGCTGCTTTCAGGTGTGTGGCCTTGATTAAGTAACCGAACTACCTACTTTCTGTGGCTGGAGATTGGCTTATCAGGTGGAGGTTCCCCAACTGTCACCTTAGTGTTTTAAATACAAAAAGATAGATCTTTTAAAGCTGTTTTAAAAACTAACAATAAAATCCGATTTTTTCCCTTAAGCAGCAAAGTGTGGTGATTTGGATACTACTGTGGTACTTCTGGCTACTACAGCTGTAATCCTTGTTAGTGCTTGTACATGGGTTGCAAGAGCGGACAGCCTTGTAAACTCTTCCTACAGCCAGTGGCTGCTCTTTCCCAGCCCCAGCCAACTAATCTGCCCATCACTATAACTTTCTTTTGATGCCTTTTTCCCTATGTCAGCAAGAGTAAGAATTTTTGATTAATAATGAGCTTAATAAGATTATCACAGAATTACTGAGACTAGAATAGACCAAGATCATCAAGTCCAGCCTAAGACCCAACACCATGACATCAGCTAGACCATGTCACTAGGCACCACATCCAATCTTTCCTTAAACACCTCTAGGGATGGTGACTCCACCACCTCCCTGGGCAGACCATTCCAGTGTCTAATCACCCTTTCCATGAGGAAGTGCTTCCTAATATCCAACCTAAACCTCCCCTGGCACAGATTCAGGCCATGACCTCTCATCCTGTCACTAGTTGCCTGGGAGAAGAGCCCGGCCCCCACCTAACTACAACTTCCCTTCAGGTAGTTGTAGAGAGTGATGAGGTCTCCCCTGAGTCTCCTCCAGGCTGAACAACCCCAGCTTCCTCAGCCTCTCCTCATAAGACTTTCCCTCCAGTCCCTTCATCAGTCTTATCACTCTAATTATGATCTATTACATGTCTTTCTAGCACTTTGGCATCAGCAGTGGTAGACTCTGGGAATCAAATGCCACACAATTTCAACAGGGTCATACTCCCAAGCCTCCTCTTCCTCTCCTTGTGTTGGGGACGGGTGCACCCAGCTGTGAGGTCTGGAAGAGGTGGAGCAAAGTGAAGAAAAGAGGAGGAGTAGAAAAGGGACAGAAGTGTCATTCGGCTTATGTATTTTTCATTATTTTGAAAGATTGTAAAGCAGATAGATGAGCTGCAAATACATAATTTATTCGTTCGCTCACATGAGGTGTCCCTCCATCTTCAGTTATTGTGCCTTCCAAGGCCACACCATGCATAATCAGCCTGTGGGATCAGCAGATTGGGTACCTAAATCTTTCAAGGGTTCATTTCATGTAGAATTAGAAATTATAGCTGCTGTATAAGGTCAGCAGTGTCTGCTGCCTTAGGTATAAATATGTCTTTAGAGAAACCAAGATACAGTAGGCTATTGTTTTACAATCACTCTGAAAACATGAAACTCCGTAATTTGCCACGCCCAGTGTGGTGTGTTAATCAGAAAAATCCAAGAAAATGGAGAAATAATTCTGGGCTAGTATAACTCCAGAGAGGAGGGTATCACTGGTATGTAATAGCAGTACACACCGGAAAGGATTTCCCATTCTTGCCGTAGAATAAACTACAGAGCACAGAGAAATACACTTACTTTATACTATTCACCTCAAGAGCTACAGACAAATAGACAACAAAACTAGAGTAAGAAGAAATTGAATACAAGAAACAGTTTTTAACCAAAAATTATACATTTCTACTCATTAACACCTTCAATTAGAAGGGAAAACTAGGAAAATTACCATTCTGGTTAACTTATCAATGTCCTTCCTGTAACATCTGTCATCTTAATATATGGAATTTTGCAACGAACTTTAAAGAGGTAACATTTATAATTCTCCTCATTCTTCCTTCAAGACAATCCTTCCTGCATTTGTTCTGTGTCTCTGGGGTGCGTGTGTGAGATATGAAGACATAGTTAATATCAGAATGGTATGACATATCCATGGTAACACAGCACTTGAATGACACAGGCACCATGTGAAATAGCGTGGCTTTGGGGACATTATCAGTACATCTACTTACTTCTAGCAAATAATGCCAGTCCTTGCAGCAAGATGGCTTTTGAAATTGTAATTTCCTTTATACTGAGGTGGAATTAAGAAATGTAGAGCCAAGAAGTATTTCTGAAGAGCATGTCAGAAAAAAACAAGAAAGCTCTTTGCTGTAGACCTTCCCTATAAATACACAACCTTAAGCGTGATGCAAACTCCTTACCAGTGCATCTGGCATACTGACTTGTACCAAGGACGTTAGAAAAATCAAGGCCAAAGCTGTTGACTTTCACTTGGGTACTTCTAGCACCAAGAGGGCATAATGGTAACTGCACACAATCAGCTGTGGGCAAAGAAATTATTTGGGCCAATCATGACATCCTCCACTTCCTCAGGGTGATGGCTCTCATGCACAATGGTCTCACTTGATTGTAGGACCCCGTCAAAGTAGTGGCAACATGGCATCCACAGGGAAACTGAGGGTCCATCATCCATGCTGGTCTGTTTTGGTGATCTTTAGAGCAACTGTTACTGAAATTCAAGTGTTGAGAGGTAGTTAAGCAGGAAAATGGCCTGGAGGCCATCAGAGTCTCACCATAAATCCAGAAAGGGGCCAGGAGACCTGAATGGTTAAGTAAGGAAATGCTAAGCAACTTAAGTGGAAGAAGAGGGTCTACAGATCATGGAAGGAGGGGCTGGCCACCTGCAAGGAGTATAGGACTGTTGTCAGAAACTGTAGAGAGGCAACTAGGAAGGCTAAGGCCTCGCTGGAACTCAACCTTGCAAGGGAGGTCAAGGATAATAAAAAACGCTTCTTCAAATATATTTCAGGAAAAGCCAAGGTTAGAAGGAATATAGGTCCTCTGCTGAATGAGGCAGATGCCCTAGCGTCCGAGGACATAAAGAAGGCAGAATTACTAAATGCCTTTTTTGTCTCTGTTTATGCTGCTGGAGACTGTCCTCAGAGATGTCCCTGACATCTGAGGCACCAGAGGATACCATGACAAAGAAGTCTTCCCTCGTTGATGAGGACTGGGTTAAAGAACAGTTGAGTAATCTGGACATCCATAAGTCCATGGGTCCTGATGGCATGAACCCATAGGTCCTGAGGGAGCTAGCATTGCTGGTCATTGCCAGACCACTCTCCACCATCTTCAGTAAGTCCTGGCAGACGGGAGAAATGCCTGGGAACAGGAGGAGGGCAAACATCACTCCAGTCTTCAAAAGGGGTAAGAAGGAGGACCTGGGCAACGATAGATCAATCAGCCTCATCTCCTATCCTTAGGCATATCAAGGACAAGGGGGTCATTAGGAGCAGTCAGCATGGTTTTACCAAGGGGAGGTCATGTTTGACCAACCTGATAGCCTTTTACAAGGACATAACCAGGTGTATAGATGATGGTAGAGCGGTGGATGTGGTTTATCTTGATTTCAGTAAAGCATTTGACACTGTCTCCCTCAGCTNTGGTGATGCCTGATGACAGGACAAGGGGCAATGGGTGGAAGCTGAGTCATAGGAAGTTCCATGTAAACATGAGGAGGAACTTTTTCATGGTGAGGGTGACAGAGAACTGGAACAGGCTGCCCAGGGGGGTTGTGGAGTCTCCCTCTCTGGAAATATTCAAAACCCACCTGGATGCATTCCTGTGTGATCTGGCATAGGTCATCCTGCTCTGGCAGGGGGGTTGGACAAGATGATCTTTTGAGGTCCCTTCTGGACCCTGACATTCTGTGATTCTGTGCTAAATCAGGTGTAATAGGTTATTATGACCACTTCAAAGTGGTGCACTGGAGTCTGTAATTCATTGTAACAAACCAAAAGCAAAATAAAGTTCTTTTGCTGGTGAGACTCTTGGCACTGGATCACTGCTAACCACCCAACCTGTTAAATTAATGAACAGAAAACCAAAGAGCTTTCCTGCAGCCTCCTTAGATTCCGATTGATTATTGTGACGTTTCAAAGCCAAAATCCCAACTATGACAGTTGAGCCACTCAGCTTCTTCACAAAACACAGCTACCATCAGACTTCCTTTTGAAAGCTACTGTATTCTGAAAAACAGAGAGAAAACATTTGTTTCTTCAATTGAAATCTGAGAAATTAGAAATAGAATGGAAATGGAAACTGTTGGTACACAAAACAACCCCCAGGCAAAATACAATGAAAAATAACTGACCTGGTAGGAAAACATAGATCTTCCTAAATATCTGCAGCTTCCATGCATTAGCAAACACAATAGAGCAGATTCATGGAGAGCTTTCCTCACAAAATAAATGGACAAGTGAAAAATTACTAAGAGGTAGTAATCTTCAGTTGAGAGATGGTCAAGCACAGACAAGCTCCCTTGGTACTTGTGGACAGGTATGGACTGGTGGCCAGAGTCTGGGACAGCAGGAACAGCCAGGAGATGTGCTGAGCTGGAGTTCAGACCATTTGGAGCTCTAGCCACTACTAGGACTGCGAGCAGGAATTTAGATGGTGCACCCGTTATACCTGTTATGCTGTGTTTCTTTGGAAAAAGAAGTATTAAATGAAGATTAGATTCTCTAATACAACATATAAACCATGTGAGAAGTGTTACAAAACTTCAAAAGCACCACAGATGAAACAGCTTTTTTGGATCAAAGGTTTATTTTTAATGACACAGCACTAGAAAACGTAAGTTACAGAGGACTTTTTGATACAGGATACATGATATATCTTATTTTAAAAGGATCTGTGAAGGTATGCTGCATAAACACATATGGTGAAAATATGTTTATTTCTTCTCAGAGATTAGTTCTGTTTTTTTTGTGGTTGTGTGTGTGGTCTTTTGTGGTTGGTTTTTTTCTTTTTTTATTCAGCCAATTAAATAAAAAAGTATAGATTAGCATCATAACAGCTCCCCCTGCAGATGATCTCATCGTAACTACTGCAGCTGGAAGAGGAGACCAAGCCATGCCTTCTCCAAGGTTTAGCAGCTTTGAACAGGATGTTATTCATCATCTCAGAATGAAAATTTCACATTACAAACACAGATACTGTATCACGTTTTGGCAGTGGAGCAGCCAGTTTGCTTTGGAAGAAAACCGTTTCCTGTAATGCCAGACAGTGAAAGAGCAATATGTGTACTGATGGTACTGCACAGCCACAGAACTACGATGAAGTGGTGAAAATGCATATATAGCCATATGCACTTATATATACACAAACACATTCTTGTGTGTATATATATTATGCATGTCCAAAAATAACATTGAAAAAACATTGCAGCAGTTTATTTTTTTAAACACATGAAACTTATAATAGTTTGACCTCATTACTACAGGATAACTAATTAAATCTTCTGCAGTGCAACTCAGTACAATACACTTAGTGCAGAGAAGTTAAGGTTTTGGTATTGAGGAGGCTAATTTCAGATTTCATGGGAA
>VWZY01003971.1:72953-85981 GCA_013399075.1 Chloroceryle aenea | reverse complement strand
CCCACCAAGTGGGTGCTGCCCCAACACTTCACAACACCACCGTGTGAACTCCAGGCACTTTATCACTTCAGTACCAAGGTGCTTCATCTTAAAAGTTGAAGTTTATTTCCTGTCCCTTATGGCCACGGCCTATGGAAAAATAATTCCACAAATCCCAGGGATTAGGGTTGCTCACGCTTCAAGAAGCCATTGAATCTTGTAATGAAATCCCCCCAGAAGGACAGTGGTGGTACATCCAGAAGTGTCGGCATCCAAAGTGCCTGCACTCACCAGGAGTGTCAGCAAGAATTAAATCAACAGTTCCAACTGCAAGGAGATGCAGGATCCTCATCTCTTACAGTGCTGAGGGCACAGAAATCCTCATGGCTTTATCAAGCCCCCT
The DNA here is from genome assembly GCA_013399075.1 of Chloroceryle aenea. NCBI lineage: Eukaryota > Metazoa > Chordata > Aves > Coraciiformes > Cerylidae > Chloroceryle > Chloroceryle aenea. Next base: position 85,599 of record VWZY01003971.1, on the reverse strand, counting down.
TTCCCCCCTGAATTAACACCAAATCTGACACTGCTGAGCAGAGCAAAGCAATCTGCTGGAGCATGGCCTGAACTGGACACGCAGCCAAGCCAGGAATGGTTAACTGGAGGGAGGGTGGAGGAAGAGGCAACCCCGTGTTCACCTCCCAGCCCCGAGCCTCTTACATTTATCCACACATCAGTGGTTTCTTCATAGATCACAAATGGCTGGACATTTTCTGGCACAGTTTTGGCAAATTCAGCACGCTGCTCCTCATTTTCTGGGACTGGAATAAAGAGTGCTGGAGGCAAAAGGATTAGCTGCAGCCGCTGCTGGGGTCTGTCTAGGAACATAGCCCAGGCACTGGGGAAAAGAAGTTGGAGGTGAATGTCAGTACCACAAAATAGATGTCCCCTTCCAGCACTGAGAACGCACAACCCCTTCCCCCCCCTCCGCTGGCAGAAAGGATTTAGGCATCAGAATGCAAAGCTTTTCTCATCATCGCTGCTTTCTAATCTCCTGGAAGCTTTGCCAACAAACACTGTTTGCCAGACATCGCTGGTATTTCACAGGGGTATCGTTCAGACAAGATGTCTGACAGATTTGCCAGAGCGTCTGCTCCAAGGGAGCACAGTGAACAGAACCCTGTCTCCAGAACAGCCCTCTCTCCCTTGGCCAGCCCCTCCTTCAGGAAGCACGCCTCGTTTTCTAGCGAGCCCCTGACGAGCCGAAGCGATGGCTCTCGAAGCAATCCCCTTGTAGGTCCCTCCCTGCCTGCTGCACTGGTGGGGAAGGCACGGAGCTAAGACAACTGCCAAGAGAAGGAGTTGCTTCAGTCTCAACCCCGTTGCTCTCCCAGGAGGTGCTGCACCCCAGGCCCCTCACCCTGACAGCTGGCGAGCCACCGCTGCGTGGCAGAGCCACCCCAAGGCCTGTGTGTGCATCAAGGGAAGTTTCATCTTGAAGGCAGACTTTTGGAAGAGCCAGCACCTCAGTGCCTGGGGATTTCCTGAGCTGATCTATTCAGCACATTTCGATAAGCTCTGGTGCAGAACCACCTACGGGATTACCTTCTGTAAAGCTGCCTGAATTTACTTTCCAGAGCAGAAAATTAATGATGAGTTACAGGCTGCAATCTTCAAAGACAGCTAAGTCACCTTAACTTGATCTGCACAGAAACCAGTTAAGAGTCAAGCAAGCTTTTGAAAGGCAGGGGAAAAAAAAAAAAAAAAGAGCTTTCAAATTTCAAACCAATCAGATGGGCACCAATTCTGCAGCTCTTCAGGAAAAGCCGGGAGCTCAAGACCGCGCGTCGGCATTTGGAACGCTAGCGAGCTCGGGGAGCAGCCCGGTCCCAGAGCAATCTTCCCCCTGCACGCACGGCACGGAGGAGGCAGCACCACCAACTGCCCACTCTGGCCTGATACATTTAGCATCGATCACAAAGCGGCCCCATCCGCGGCCATAAAACGGCTTCCAGCACATTCTTGTCTCCAGCAGGAAGCACGCTGTGCTTGTCCTAAACGTTTTCAGCTCAGGATTCCTGAGGACTGCCTGCTTAGCACATCAATGTCATTTAACTCTGATTGTGGCTTGTCACTCTGGTCTATGCTGGATTAATTCCTACTTTGAGGCTGTTATAACACTGGAGAAAAACACTCCTGTGCCATTTCTGGCACTCACAGCTTTAAAAGCAGGTCGTGACTACAATACAAAGCGTGTCGAGGGCCTGCAACGGCTCAGCCAGGGAAGCCCTCGGGGGGGTTAGATTGGAAGAAAAACTTATGTACTATTTGCCATCTCGGGTCCATCCGGCACGGGCTATGTACTCCACGGTCGGAAACAACGCGGCAAACGGCTGCACCAGCTCCTTGTCCTGAGCACACAGGATCTGCAGTGAAAGGAAGGTCCAGAATCAAATGAGACTGTTACCAGACCTCCCCACCTCCTCCTAGGGAAGCCCAGTGGAACAGGAGGATAAGGAAGTTTAACTACTGGCATCGGCGAGGGCCAGGCCAGGAGAAACAAGCTTTTCTACAAATGGCAGGAAGAGAAGGGGAAAAAAAACCCCAAGCTTCAAAGCAAAACGATTTTGGCATTTAGCCACCAAAAAGGCTACAGCCAGGGACTGAAGCCCAGGATTAGATTGGGCTTCAACCCCCCTTGCTCTACTCCTGGTGAACTGGTGTCCCAGGCTAACCCTACTGCTCACTCCCTCCCCTCTCCCCGCTGCCTCTCCAACCAGAATAATGCTTTTCAGTGTTTTAAAGTTCTTCTCTTTCTTGGATAAACACATTACAGAAGGAAGTGTCACGAGAGGATGAAAACAAAGGCCAATGCTCTCTAGGAGTCTGTAGTGTCCTCGTCTTAACTCTAGGGAGCTTCAGGAGCAGCCAACCCTCCTGTGCAAGAGTTGTTACCACTTACCTTACCCTTACTGTCTGTTTTAAATTCTGCCAGTTTTAATGTAATCTTGGGGTTTTTGCTGCCTGGAAAGGAAGGACAGAAGATCGAGATGACCAAGTGGTGCACTCCGTGGTTACATACACTACAGCTTCCTGGGTCTACCAAACTGTGTAAAAATCCCCCCATGTATGTGAGCAACCACCACTGTAATCACAGGAGTCATTCTGGCTACGGGAAAAGCTTGCTTTTGCCTTGCCTCGTTGTTCTCAGGAGGGAGAGAAAGGATGGGATTGAGAATGTATTCCACGATAGGCCCCCAGATACATTCCAGCCCTGTCTAAGACTGGCAAGGAACTTGGACTGTTTTGTCTCAAACAGCTCAAGCTGGAGGGGTTGCAAAAGCTGGGAATGCTGCAAGAGGGGAACTAGGAGAGACAAATCAGGCAATCCTTTTCCTTTCAGCTGCAACCCTTTTCCTTTCAGCTGAACTCTAAACCCCATTTCTTTCCTGCAGTAGATTTTGGACTCAGACTCAATTAGGCCTCAGCATTTACAAGCAGCTTCACATCCCAGTAAGTACCCAGATTAATCATGCAAAGTTTATAGCAGAAATTCCACTGCTGCTGCCAGCAGGAGTCAAGACTTGCATCAGCAGCCCCGCAGAATTTCACTTACCTGTCCTGGGGTATCGATAGGAGTCTGTTTTTCTCTCCTCCAAGGCAGGCGAAGGAACGTGAATTATCTCCACCTCTGACTCATCCACTTCCTCATACAAGATCCGCAGTGTTTTTAAGTCCTCTGAACCTAGGACAAACAGCAAGCATGTTTGCTCCAGCGTTCTCCAGCTGTTGCTGACTTCCCTGGACTCTCTGGTGCAGTGTTCATCTCCTGCACACCCACAGCTCCCAGGAGCCACCTGCCAAGCCCCTGCAGAGCACAATTCCAAGCCCTTGCTGTCGTGTTCCTTCAGGTGGCCACTCCAGAAACAGAGCAGACCCAGGCCAAAAGAAGTCCTTGCTCGAAATGTCATTCCCAGCAGGGGTTAGAATTGGATCAGCAGAACACTGACTGACCTTCTGTGGAAGCTGTGGGACACCACCAATAGCCCGTGAACCGATCGAACTCCTCCTGAATGACAAAAGTGGCCACACCAGCAGACTTGGGGTCGTCGAGAACGTTGGATAACCCTGGAGAGGAACAAAGGAAACTGCAATTACATCTCCTGGGAAGAAGCTGATTCAAAAGAAGAATGTACTTGAAAGAACTAAGGTCTGAAGACATAACCCCTTCCAGCCCAGAGCAGAAGGAAGGTCCTTGGGAAGGGGCCAAGCGGCGCCGGGTACCTTTGTGGCAGTACGTCATGCGCTTCTCCTCTCCTGTCTCAATGTTGGCTACCCACAGGTCGTTGTTGTTGATGAATGAAAAGAAGGCAGGGTCAGCAGGGCAGATCTTGGGATCCATCCGTGGCCCTGTGCACTGAGTCTTGATCTCCAGAGGCTTCATTGGAGACACCTACAGCAGGAGATACAGCAACGGCTCTGCACCAAAGCAGCTGCCAGCACCCCAGGCAAACAGATACGGGACAGCCCATGAAATGAGGGCAAACAGAGCCCTGACAGGACGAGGAAAGGCCCATAACCAAACAGATGAGCAGCCATTGCCAGCCCAAACCATTAAGCCCCTTTCAGGTGATGTTCACAAAGATCCCTGGCAGACTCACCATGAAGCCATTCTTGCCCCCATCTCGACAATGAAAGAGGCTGTTGCTGGCCTGGAAGAGGAACAGGCCACTCTCACTGTGGAAGTCGTATGAGGTGATACCAAAGACACCAAGTCGCTTGCGTTCCCTCAAGAGCTCCTCTTCTCTAGAATACATCCCATGATGAGGGGTTGCCTGGTATTGAAGGAAAGGGAAATCTGAAAGAATCTGCAGGGAGAGAAACCTTCAGAGAACACAAGCACCCCAAGACTGGTGCCAGCTAGTCTGTGAAAGGCCGAAACACCAGCCCAGACCAGCCATCAGCTTCACCATGCAGGTCCACAGCTACCAGAGTGTAGCCACAGGACTGGTCCAGCACAAAACCAACCGCACGGCCCAAAGTTCCCTCTGCATCAGAGGGAGGAATTGTGACTCTCATTTCTGCAGTTGGCACTTCAGCATGAACTGAAGACAGCTGCACTTGCTCTGCTTATGCAAATCAGATGTAACCAATTAACTTAATGACATTATCTACAGCCTTCACAAACAGTTTCCATGTCAGACACTGCAAACAAAAGCTCTTCCGGGATCTTGAATTACCCTGAAGGGGACTAGAATTCCAAATGGGGTCAAGACAGCTAAATTCTTTTCCACCAGGAACCCTTTTCATAGGGAAGGCAGACAAACACCCTCCACTCTCCTCTTCACCAGGGCTGTTGGTGACAAAGGACATTAAGACACTGAAGCCAGAGAAGGGAAAATTCACCTCCTTTCTGGCTCACCTGCAGCAGAGTGTAAATTCAACTTTCCTGACTTCCTCAGAAGCAGTGGAGATGACAAGACAGGCATTCCACCAGGCACAGCGAGAGCCCAGATGAGATACCCAGAAGAAAGGTGTGCTCTCCTGACAGCTTACAGCCTGGGGCAGACCACCTGCAGCTTCAGAGTCCTCTCTGCCAGGTCAGCCCTTTGCTCCTCACACCAACTGCTGCTTCCCGCTCACGGCCAGCTCCGTGGCACACACAAGTGTTAAGAAGCAAAGCAACTGTCAATACAACCTTCCTGGCAATACCATCCTGGGCCTTGCACCCCACTGGGCTATTCTCTCTGCTGTAGCCACCACACCAGCCCCAGAGTGCTCCCAGTGTTTCCCAGCACTGCCCACCCAGGCTCTCCACACCTCGCCTTACCTGGAAGTGATCCAGCATCTGTTTCCACGACAGAAGTAGCAAAGCCTCCTTCCGTACCTTTTTGGGAATCTCTGAGTAAAGAAGGGAATTCTCTCTGCTGCCATATGGCATTCCTATTAGGAGGACAAAAGCATCATCCTACTTCAGACTGGGCAGCTGGGACAAAGAGGACCAACAGTAAATTGAACAAAAAAATCTGATAACAGAGGAGTGGGGGCTGTCCAGAGGCTTTTACCAGCTGTCACTCCTAAGCAGCTCAGTTAAATCATGGAACAATTACCAACTGATTTAAATTTAGATACACATGTATCTCAAAAGTTTCCCTAAGCAAGACTTAACACTAGCCAACCTCTTCAGAACTGGTTAGGTCCAACTTTCCTCTCTGTGGACTGTTCAACCCATGCCCTAGATCCACTAGAAAGAGGCCACTCCCTGAATGGGTGACTCAACATTACTCTCCACATTTCTCAGCCAGGAATTTGCTACAGGGACCTCATTCAGGGCAAGGCAGCAGCCTGAGAGAGGGAAGAAAAAGCTCAGAAGCTCCAGAGAGCCCTCTCAAATGTGAAACGGTACCGCAGCCGGTGAAAAGACCTTGTCATTTTACACAAGCCTTTGAGTGTGGTTATCAAACAAGCTCCTGGCCTTCCTCCAATATCCAAAACAACCATGAAAAATAAAATAGCCTGACATGGTTTTGGCAGTTTCAACAAAATCAGAGACCACGAACTCGCCCTCTAAGTATGCTGGAGAGACTCCTTAGATCAGAATTTTGCACAGGGAAATGTGCCCTGATCTTGTCTACTCTGCATATGTTCAGGGCAGAACAGGAAGATTTCTGAGTGGGTCAACTCAGCAGCCCAGTTACTTAAAATTAAAACTGAAATATTAATAAGTACTCAGGAAGCAAAGCAATATGTGAGCATATAATCCTCTGAGAGACAGAAACACCAAAGTGCTGAGCATGTGGTGTTTAATATAAGCAGCATCTGCCATGATACAACATAAAATTCTATGGGGACAGCCCAGGAATGATTTAAGATGTCCAAATGGGGAAAAAAAGTGCTGTTAGGAACAAATTACTATATATACACACACAGACACGATACTCATGCGACTGTGACCTGGAATTCCTTTCTCCTTCTATTAGTACTTTCTCCAGTGACCTCAGGCTGACTACAGGCCATCAGTACTTACAAAAAATGTTGCCTTTCTCCCCAAGAGAGGTTATACTTTGCTCCCAAGCCAAGAAAAGGATTCGAGCCCTACAGTGAAGTTCTGAAGAAGTCTTCATCCTGCTCCTCAGCATACAGACACTGAACAGTGTTCACATAAGAGCCTGAAGGTGTTATTTCATGCTGGGGCAGCAGGAGGACACTGGTGTGAAACACTCCTGAGCTGCTGAGATGGGTTCTGGGTATTCACCTCACGTGGCACTCGGGTCATTATGGCAAAAGAAAGACTCAGTGTTTACCCTCTATCAGGAATGCCTGAGAAGAGGCACCCTGGCAGGCCCTGATGGATCAATAAATGCTGGGTCAATCTGCTCTGTGCCCTGTGCAGTTCCTTAAGGGAATGTACTGAAAAGACCCTTGTGTAGCTTTATTCCTGGTTCTGGCTCCTCCAGCTGTCACACCCCTGCAGTTTTGGCTCCTCCAACAGTCACACACCAGCCAGGAGCTGATCGAGTTGCTATTTCACACAACAGAACATGAAAATAAATAAATTAGCCACTTAGGTCCTTAGTTTTCTTTAGCCACCTAGATCAAAAACTGCATCAAAGTCAACTTGGCCATGAAATACATTCAGCCTGAGATCAAGTCTCACTGTTTGGACTCAAAATCTGCCCTTTGCAGCAGCCTGTGTCACAGGAACGCACGAGGAACCGGAACAAATCAAGTCACTGGCCCACAGGAGCTGCTGAAAGCTGAACATCAGCCCCTCCAGTCCATGATGTCCTACACGACCTACAGTCAACTTGAAAAAGAAGAAAAAACCCAACCCAAAAAGCAGGGTCACTTCGGGAAAGCTGTCGCTGGACTGAGTTGCACATCAGGCAATTTCTTTCCTGGCCCAGTAATGATCAGCTCATGCCCCAAAGCATAACAAACTCTTTATAGTCTATAAAGCTTCCCATGTTACCAACCACAAAATTATCCAGTTACTAAAATCCAACCACTCCATCACTAATTACATTGTGGCTCCAGCTGGAATGAGGGACCTGCACAACTCGGCATCCTGCTGTCTTCCAACCCTGAAAGGGAGGGATATTTCTCTGCAAATACCATTAATAGTTCATTCCCACCTCATCTCTTTTTATCTCATCCTCCTCTGCTCTTGAAACCATTTTATCTACATGATACTTAAAACAAGGACACACCGTGGCCCTGCTTAACACCTAGAGCTTGCAACATATAGTTAGGAACTCCTGACAGCAAATTCCTTGGAAATTCAGTCTGGTTAATTAAATAAATCTCATTTCTCCTAAACTGGAGGCACAAGATGGTCCTGAGTTTGAGGAACATCCCTTCTCCTGCCCCATCACCACACCTCTGTCACGAGGTAGGTCTGGCTGGCCAGTGCTCAGCAGAAAGCCCGTGGTTAAAGCTCCTCTGGGACCAGAGAGGTCTCTGCTCAGGCTTCCCAAAGTCTACCAGCATTCAAAACTTCATCTCAGTCCCCCCACCTCATCAGTGGGGACTCCTCCCATGCTTCTCCTCGCCCGTTCAGGCCGGAGCTGTCCCGGACACCACGCTGCTTACCCAGGTAATAGAGACGATGGGAGTGCGGGCTGGACTCTTCTGTTTTCCGGACAAACTGGAAATCATGGGGAGCTTTGTTCACTATCATGCCCGAATACTTCCTGCTGCTGTGAATAATGTCACGTAGCCCATCCCAAGAATGCTTTTGCACCTGGAATTGGGAAGGCACATCCTCCATCTCGACCACTTCCGAGCTGTCCGAGAGCGTGTCCACTGCAGTCATCCTCTCTTCCCCTTCAGAACTGGACAAAAAACTGAGGGAGAGAACTGAACTTTAAAATCAAGCAGGCGTATTTTGCTGCTTAGAGAAAGCTCTAAGTGTGCAACAAGCTTAAGAAAACAGGCACTCCTTAAACTACGGATCCTAGGATTCTTGGTGCTCAAGAATTACATTTGAAACATTCATCAGTGCACTAAGAGGAGAAATCCATCTCCCTGCCCATATCAAGTCCTGTAAAGAAAAGAGATCAATTCAAAAAACTCCTTCTCCTCAGACTAGCTGTTGAAATAGAAGCAGCACATTCTGGTGCAGAAAACAATCAGCTTGACTCAGAGGAAAACCACCCCAGGAACCTGGATGGCTAGGTCAGAGCTATGACTTATCGTGCAGGCACAAACATCTGCCCTGGAAGATCACAAAAGTGAAGTCCCCTTCCTGTCCTGAAGGAAAGAGTCCTTAGAGAGAGGGGGTTAAGCCCAAGCCCAGTGCCTCACTTACCTGAAGAGCTATTTGAGACAGGAATGAAGTAGAAGAGATGGGAAAAACCAGGTAGAAAGCAGCACAACAGTTTTTGCCAACAGAAAGATGACAGCAGCACCAGGCCCTGGTTGTATCCTGCCAAGCATTCCTGCATTCCTCCTGTGCTTCCCAGCTAGCAGGTATCGAATGAGAGGCCACAAGAAACACCTCCACGTGCAGCTACAAATGTTAATTTGAGGAAAGGTGGACCAGCAGACTTGCCCAAGGTCAGTGATGTAATCTATGGCAAAGCAGGAATGAGCCTGGGACCAGGGAAACCAGTTTCTGTCACCCTGTTGGAGAGGCTGTGCTCCCCTCCTTAAGGATGTTGCAGTCGTTTTGGGGGTGCCCAGAAGAATGTCACAAAGAATTTCAGAACAACTTCAGTTTACTGAAGAAAAAAAACAACAAAATAGGCTGGAGAAGTTTGCTCCACAGAAAGAGAATTGTGAGCTTTGCCACTGCATCAAGAAGGCAAACCAGTGACTGAGGATGACACCAGAAAAGCCTTGTCCTCAGCAGCCCCAAGATTTACGTTTTCCAGTGAGGTGCTCGAGTGCTGGCTGTCGTCTGGGACAGGGACCTGCATCCTGACACAACAGCTTCCGGGACGAAGGATGAAGCAAGAGTTAGACTTAAACCAAAGCTTGAAGGCTTCAGCCCAATGGATTCTTTCCCAGCAGAGGGAATCGGGGGAAGAAGGATGGGTATTTACATCACCACAAGGCATCGCTCACCTCTGCCCATTTTCTCCCGGGAGTGCTTTCAGCAGAGGGCTCCTTGAGGATTCCCCACCAGCTTGCACCTTCTGACAAACTCTCTACAAGGAAGTTCTCTTACACCATCCAGCAGATGGGCAAAGCTAAACCAAAGCACATCTGGACTTCCTTAAACTACAGGCACAGGCCAAGATACACAAGCTAAGTCTTTAAATTGTATAAAATAATAACATAAGAACAAGCTCCTGTAGGTCCTTAGGTAGTCCTGGTACCTACTGCCCAGCAGTAAATCCACAGCTTGGAAAGGACTAAAGAAGATTTTCCAATCAAAGGCAGGCAGGAAGCCCAAGTGAAACCACCAGAGAATGTGAGGGATGTTCTAAGACTGCGAGAGCATCTGCAGCCTCCATCCAGCCTCCCCATTACAGCAACTGAAATCCCATCTGAAGGCAGAAACACTGCCCCTCAGAAACACAACAGGAAGATCACAGCGCCCCTGACCTGGCTACAACTGTCTCAGCACAATCCCACTGCAGCTCACGTCAGTCACTGAACACATTCTGGCTTTGGCTCAAGGCACCTGACCTGCAGGTTACTGCCACCCAGGGGTGAGGTGGCCTGAGCCAGCTCGGCTGCTCTGGAGGGGAAGCTGCACATTGAAGGGCTCAAAAGAGTCCACAAACACAATGCTGGTAATCGGTCCAAACTGAACTGGAGGCTGGAGTCCCTTCCAAACTACACTGCCATCATTTTAGGATTCCCTGGAGAAGTGAAAGGCACAACTTTTAGCTTGGTACCAGTGTCATCCTGGGATTTGGAGATGAGGAGTGGAGGTGATAAGCAAAGTAGCCATCAGTTACATGGGGAAATAGCACAGAATTGCTCTGGTTGGAAAAGACCTTTAAAATCATCAAGTCCAAGCATTACCCAGCTCCAGCAGGACCAGTCATCTCTGGAGTGCAGTGGAGCATCACAAAACTTACATCCTGAGGTGATGCAGAGTGGGAAGAAAACCCAGTGGCTTCATCCTCAGCTACAGCCATCTCTTGGGCAAAACACAGCAAGAATTTCACATCACCACACACGTGGGTAAACAAGGGTAAGGAGTAACTGAAATTGCTGAGGGAATTTTGGGATTAAATTATTCAAAGGTGAGCTGGATCGAGACACCAATTTTACCCATGCCATGGGGGGAACACATGAGTCTGAAGACAACACGAGAGCACAGGTGGGATGTCAGCACAGCAAAAAAAAATATATATGGTGAAGGTTGGAATTGGAAGCCAGTGAAACAAGTTATCTCCCTGAGTCACTTCCTCAGGCTCTGATCCCAACACACAGCTCCCGGGGCACAATTAGATACTTGGGATTTTTCAGAGGCCACCCTCACTCCAGGAGGTGGTTATTGCTCTGTCCCACACAACCTAAAGGTCCACAAAGGCTCTGGGAGTAGCCAGGACACATACCTTCTCCAACTTCCTGCAGTCTCGTTTTCCAGACGAATCCTCTTTATCTTCTGCATTAACTACTCAGCAAGCTGGGCAGGACAGGAAACTAGGAAGGAAGAGGGGAAAAAAACCACCAGATTTCATATGACTGCAGTTTCTCCAGCCATAGGAATAAGGCTGTATAAAAGCATCCTCCCTGGGTCACATTCCCAGCAGAGCAGGGAGGCACAAACAAAATCCTTGGTTTGCACTTTACGATCCCAATCTGTTCTGCCAGCACATGCTGGTTGTGAACAGCCCAGCTAGAGCTGAGAGAGACTTCTTCACCTCAACAATGGGACTCTGGGGCCTGCCCTTTTCTTTCCTACAAAATTCCTCTTAAAATCAGAGAGTCCTCACTACTGAGCCTTCCTTTCATTCCTCTCCCCGAATCCTGGAATCCTCAGAAGTATCAGGTACTAAGAACTGAGAAAAGAGAGGTCTGGGCCACACACTTAGAGGCAAGAGTCAAACAAAGGAGAGCATAAGGAGCCAGACAGAGGGTCAGCAGCCCGTCTACCAACAGCATCACAGTCCCACCTGGAACACAGACCCCACATTTCTCTTCCAAGCCAGAGTGCACCTCTCTCTGCCACGGAGGGGCCCCCAGCTCAGCACACGAGCCCAGTTTTCCACGAGCATAAGGCAGCACTAACTTCCCTCTCATCCCTTCTACCCAAGTACACTAAAGTACAAAGATCTTTGCCTCCTCTTCAAGAGAGCTCTGAATCACAGACACACCCCAGATCTGCCACTGTCCTCTGCTGAGGCCCCTGCTCTGCCCCAAAGAGACAGTTCTGCACCAAAACCACGCTCACAGAGGATGGGGAGGGACAAAGAGTCACAAAGAAGAGGCAGCAGTGAAGCTCCTAAACTGCAGGAGAGCACAGAGGGATGAAGTAGCAGCATCCAGTAATTTAAGAGCAATTTCTGATGCCAGCATGAAGGGCAAGAGGAGGATGCTCAGGAATGCTGAGTAACCTGGTCTGGCCTCGCAGCTGACCCTGCCTGGAGCAGGGGGCTGGGTGAGAGACTTCCCAAGGTCCCTTCCACTCTCGGCTCCTCTGTGATTGTAATGATTCAGAGGAACACCTCACCCTCATCCCACCCGCCACAGCTCACACGGTTCACAGAGAAAAGGAACAACATCCTCCCATGCTGAACCCAGAAAAAAAGAAAAGAAAAAAACCCCAAACAAAACAGACACAAGAGATCAGAAACCCGGCATGAATCATGACTGTCATTTGTCAGCGAGACCCCAGGGGCCTGCTGGTGCATTCAGGAAGAGCCAAAGTAACACAGTCACCTAGAGGAGCCCTTACAAACGTGTCCCTGTCATGGCCGGGAGCCTGAAGAGCTTCTCCAAAAATAAAAGCAACTGAGGGTTGAATAAACCAGTGGAGACATCTCTACAGAGAGAGGAGCTTTGGCAAAAGCTGCCAGCAGCCCGTGGCCATCTCTGCGCTGCGAGTGGGGCTGGAAGCTCTGCCAGGGAGCTCCTGCCCTTGCTGCGGAGGGAAGGCCGGGACACAGCTCAGCGGGAGCGGGGGGAGCCCAGGGGATGCAGCACCCTGTCCCCCACCTGCCTCTGCTACTGGAGCCGGCTCTTTGCCCGGGGAAAAAAAGAGGAGCGAGCTGCTTCTCACCAGCCTGGGCAGAACACAG
>VWZY01003970.1:260532-331771 GCA_013399075.1 Chloroceryle aenea | reverse complement strand
GCTACAACCCCGGTACCCAGTACATACCCTCCGCTGGCTCCAGCGGGGCAGCCGTGCTCCCGAGAAAACATCCTGGACTGCGCTGCTGAGTCAGCTCCCGGCTTCCCTCCTCAGCAGCCTCCTCGCCTCCCGCTTCGCCATGGAGCAGGGCACCGGCTCCCTGCAAAGCCCCCGCTCCCGCCCCCACTCCTCCTCTTCCTCCCAAGCCGGGCTTCAGAGCCGGCAAAGGGCACCTCGCAGCTGGGCCCGGGCCTCAGCCCCGCCGGGCGGGCCGCGGCACAGGGAGAGACAGAAGGGAGGAGGAGGAGGAGGAGAAGAAGAGGTGTAGGAAGATGAGACAATGGGGGATGGTGTGATGACTTCTGCCACTCCTCCCCAGTGGAAAATCAGTTCCCTTTACATCTTCCTCTTTCTGGGGAATCCACGGATGGTGCACAACTCGCAGGAGCACTCTTCTGGGGCAGCCGAGCTGAGGAAGCTGTTGTCAGTGACAGTTAAAAACACCCACAATATGGAACAAGGACACAAAAGAGTCCCTTTTAACTCTGCTGTAGAGTAAGATCTTTCCCCAAGCTCTCAATATCCAGTGGGAAAAGTGAGCATCAAGGTAATCCCCCACAATTTCCCATTCCCTTCAAATGGAGACTAAGGAGACACCAAACCCACTAGCTTTTTGTATTTGAAGCTGATGTACATCAAGCACCACAGCAATTTGCATTTCCCTTATGAAACAGCTCACTGGCACTAACTTGTAAACTATTCCCTAGGGAAGCTCAAATTTTGAGGGATTAGAAACCCTTCAGCCACGTGTATTTTCATTCACTCATCAAAAGATCATCATTCTGAAAAAAAAAAGAAAAACATGATCTGCCATTGCAAGAGTATGCATGTACTTGTGTTATTAAATAAGAACACAGCTCTTCTGGACACATTTCTTTTTTTTTCCCCCATGATTCCCAATATCATTCCACAGGATGATGTAATGTTTCGAGACCTGTAAAGGCAGCAACTACAACTTTACACCAAGTGTCAGCCTCACACAGTGTTTGTTCTAACTCATGAAGGGGACAGTAGGAAACGCAGAGAAAGAGACTGGATTTGACAGGGGAGCCCGAGAGCTATGACAAGATGCAAAGGAAGAGTGAAAGCAGAATGCAGAAAGACCAGACAGAAAATATGAGCTAGCTGATGCAGATGGGCGAAAATACAAATAGAGAAAGCAAGCAGCTACATCAAAGTTTCAGGGATGAGTGCAGCAATTTAATCCTAATGCTTCCTATCAGTTTTACTCACGAAAGACCTAAATAGAAATTACTGGGGCTTCAAGGGACCGTGGATGGGAAAAGAGACTGTAAAGAGTAAGGAATCAACCAATGTAGGCAACAACTTTGACTGGACAAAGAAAGGATCCACTTGCTGTGTTTAGGAACTTGCATGGAGGCCACATGTTTTCATTTCTTCTTGTCTACTTTGTGTGTGTGTTTTTCCCCCCAGCAGATCTGATGCTGGAGTAGAGCTAACTCATACAGACCACCAACCAAAATGCTTCCTAGCCAGGTCCAGGACAATTAATACAGCAGCTGCCCTCTGCACAAGCAGTTCTTACTCATTCACCTGAATCTCTGAGCAGAGACGTGACTGGGCCAAGGCACAGAGCCAAGCTTGCCACTTCTGCTGCATCCAGGAAGGAGGAAGAGACATTATTTTCTGCTTTTAGAGAGGGCTGCCAGCAGTAACTACTGCCCTCCCCCATCCCCGGGTCATTAGCAGCAGCAATAGCAAGCCTGGCCATGGTGAAAGCAAAGAACACAGAGAGGCCCAGGTCTTTCTGCCATTCTTTGGCAGCTTGCCACCACCGACAAGAGCCAGCTTGGTTCACATACTAAACCACACTGGGCTCAGCTTTCATTTAACCGTCTCACAGCTTTACCCAGCCTCCGGTGCTCAACTCCAGTTATGTACCAAGCCCTCAAGACACACAAGTAAAGCGGCAAACAATTTTTAAATACCCTAATTACTGTTGTAATTAGCATCCTTTAGCAATAATCATATAAATAAATCTGTTCTACACATAAGCAAATCACAGCCCCCTCCCTTTTCCCTTACTGTTTCTTGACTTATAATCAAGCCAGCAATTGTTCCTCTTTCCACAGCTGATGCAACAATATAACCTAATATAAGCCTTTAGTCGCACCAAGAGGATTCAGTTCTTACTGATACTTCCATTCTTACATGACTAATTCTGTGTACTTACAGTCTCACACTGGAACCTACCTATAGTTGCATAGATCATTATGCATCTCATAGTTATTGGGTGTTTTAGGGACTGGCACACAAGTTTGTGCTCTTTCAGGTATCTCTGTAGGTATGTTAATATATGTATTACAGTAATTGTTGTCTATACCTTTTGCTGGGTATTTTTGCAGGTTTTGTTAAATATTTTAGCATTTTATCTTGCTCACATAGGAAAATTCTGTATTAGCTGTAACACAGAAACTGATCTTCAGGGTTTTATTAATTATTTGAGTCATTGTAAGAACATCAGAAGCATCACTGAAGCCGAAGCTGCGCAGTACCGCATAAACACAGCAGCAGCTCATTCAGCAGTAAACTCCTCAGGGCAGAAACTGTATTTTTTAATGTTTTACCTGCAGTATTACCCTCTGTCATCACAATCTCATAGATGCACCCACAGACAGAAACATGCATGTTTTCACATCAGCTTTTTCCATGCACACAGCTTCTACATACGGTACTGAGTGTGCACAGACAGCACCTCCCACTGCCCGCTTTGACTCATCATTTTATGTCAATGGTTCAGGGTGAGATTCCTCTGAGTCCGGACAGACCCTCTTCATACCCCTCCATCTCTTCATTTGTCTCATTCTCTACACTCTCCCCACCTCCACTCTTCCCCCCCCCCTCCAGCTGCTTCTCCGCACAATGCAGTATAGCACAATGTCTTTTAAAAAGCATACAGCCACTTTCCCTGATGAGGCTGAAACTGCCCCAAGGTCCATCTGTTACACAACGCCACGCAAGCAGCAGAGAAGATCTGGATCAACTCTCCCCCAGCTATCTTTGCTCCCATTCCTTCTAGAAGCAAAACACATTTAATTGGCATTGCAGACAAGAATAAAAGCAGCTAAGCTGTTCATCCCCTACCTGAGTAAGGATCTCTCATCCCCAGCTGGTAAGCGGATGGAGACAGGGAACCCAGCTGCTCTCCTTTCCTTGCACTATCAATTATTCACGTAGGTTACAGTGTCCTCCCTCCCTTTCTCTTCCGCTGCCCCCACCTGCAGATGAATGGAGAGTGAGCAGGTCGGTGCTGTCAGACTTGAAACTAGAGATCATTGTCGATTGAACAGCCAGCCTGTGGAGCAGCTGTGCTGTTGAGCAGAGAAGATTGGTTCTAGGGGACGGAGCCAGACTGGCAGCTCCATAGGTGGAACACCCTCCTGTACACCCACAGTGCTCCCTGCACTTCTAATCCTAGACCTGCGGGGGTGACCTTTAAAAATGAGAAGGTTGTGGGTTTGTTTCTTGGTTTTGTTTTTGTGTTTGGGTTTTTTTTGTGTGTGTTTTTTTTTGGTTTGGTTTGTTTTGTTTGTGATGTTTGGTGTTTTGCTGTTTTTCCTGCAGAAAAGCATATTTCTTTTAGTCCTCTCAAGCAGAACAACAGTTACTTGATGATGGTGAACTGGGGCATGTAGATTCATGTGCATAGATCAGAATAGGAAGGGAAAGTAGCAGACTGGAAAAATCTGAAAGATGCTTACTTAGTGCTGATTTAGACCCATAGCAAAAGCACTGGAAGAGGATAATCTGAAGGGACAGGATGACACGGTACTTTCCACAAATGCTTTGAGTAATGGTGAGTCAGGAGGCTGACCTGTGGATTGGAATTACCGTTCAGTCGCAATCTTTGTAAATAATTAAAGAACTTCCCATGTGGTACCAGCCTCAGGCAATGGTAAAGTGAGTTCTGGCAGACCTAGGTGAAGGAGTTTAAAGCGTTTTGCCTTTGTAGAAGACTCCTACCTACAACTGGATGGGTGTTTTAGATCTGTCTCAGAGCAAAATTAGGTTTCATTCCAGGCCAAATTAACCACTCTGTTTTCCACTGGAGTAACTCAGCCTGCTGGGGGGACCTCCTACTAGGTGATCTCAAACATCACAGTGATTTCTTCTGTCAATTCTCCCATGACCGTGGCCATGGCCATGGCAGAGGCACCACAGAGGCAAAGCAGCAGCATATTAGGGTGCTCAAACAGTAGGTCATTATTGGGCTTTTTCTGCCCTATTTAACTTTTCCCACATTTTAAAAAATATATCTGCAGGAATTTTACCAGAAGGAATGAAGAATTTCCTGAAATTACATTAAAAATTAAGTGTCGAATAAAAATTGTTGGGATTGCAACCTCAGTTGTGAGTAAGACTCCTGAAGACTGGCAACTCTTTTTTGAAGGCGCTGTGAAGGGTTCTTCAGTCTGGGGAAGAGAAGGCTCCAGGGAGACCTTATTGTGGCCTCCCAGCATCTGAAAGGGGGCTACAGGAAAGCTGGGGGGGCTTTTTTAGGCTGTCAGGCAGTGGTAGGACTGGAGGGAATGGATTCAAAATAGAGATAGGTCGATTCAGGTCAGACATTAGGAAGAATTTCTTCACCATGAGGGTGCTGAGACACTGGAACAGGGTGCCCAGAGAGGGGGTGGAAGCCCCATCGCTGGAGATTTCCAAGACCAGGCTGGATGGGGCTCTGAGCAACCTGCTCTAGTGGGAGGTGTCCCTGCCACTGGCACAGGGGTTGGAACGAGATGGTCTTTAAGGTGCCTTCCAACCCTGACAGTTCTATGATTCTATGATTGTTTCTACGTACAACTGTTTTTAATTACGTTCTCATTTTCCAAACTTCATAGCTCAAGCTTTGTCAAGTTTTTCTTCACAATTACACAGGCTGGAAATGCTTTACTTAAAGTCAGCACCTTTTTATTTTCACAAGAGCACGGCAACCGACAAGTTTTATAGATGGAACAATAACAAATTTCCTGTGGATTTGTTTTGTGTAGTCATTCCAGGTCTAAGAATTCTGACTGAATCTGCTGGAGCATTACAAGACCCTTCTCTTGTGCTGGATCTTTGATGAGGTTCACTTTGCAACCTTTCCCTCTTATGGGACATTTATGGGAAACTTTTTTCCTGATTCACTGTTTTAATTTAATCCTCTGAGATAACAGAACAAATTCTATTTCAGATAATTATCAAAGATATATCAAAGAGATAATGATCAAATTATCCAAATATAATTCGGAGAAAATTAACTAATGAACTTTGAGACCTCATTCCTCTAATTTTGGTAGAGGATAAGTGTTCCAAAGTGTTCCATCATTCCAAAGGGATGATGGTGTACAGACACACACATCAAGACTGTCTGAAATGTGTTTTGTATCCAGAAAAACAGACTAAGAACAAAGTATGGTGAAACACGACAAAAGTAAGAAAACTGGCACTGTAAATATTAGAAAACCAGTCATGTTTGGCTTTTCAGTAAACAGCAGATACTGATACCTGTATGTCAACCCTCAGATATAGGAGCATGAGGTTATGCATTTTATTCTGAATATTATACTCATACTGGACTTACTGTGTGACTATTCTGGTATCTTACAATTTTAAATGAGTATTATTAAATGATTAGTTTAATTAAATGAAGAAAATGACGACATCCTGCCATTTCTGCAAGACTTTAAATCACCCTGAGATTAAGAACTGACTGGGTCTTCACATTTGTCTATAAAGAATCTCAAAGAATTTTTTTCTGTGTGAGTACTAACACTTGACATTTCCTTGCCACCTTTATTTGAAGATCTCACAATATGTTGTTGATATTGGTTCCCATTATGACCACTATTCTACACATGGATAAACTGGCACAGACGGACCAACCTTCACTGTCACTGAGGGCAAGGAAAAGGAAACAGAGCTTGGAGTCCATCAGCACAGTTGCATAAACAACTTGAGACACCTGCAAAGCACACTGACAGCAGGAGCAGATGATCTGGGTGACATCCTGAAGGCAAGTGCTGGTACAATGAAGGGGACTGGGTTAAGTTCTCATTAGCAATACAGGCTGGGGGATGAGGTAATAGAGAGCAGCCCTGCAGAAAATGACTTGGGAGTGCTGGTGGGCATGAGCCAACAATGTGAACTTGAAGCCCAAAGGCCAATCACAACCTGGGCTGTATTAAAAGAACTGTGGGCAGCAGATCGAGAGGTGATTCTGTCACTTTGCTCTGCTTTGGTGAGACCTCACCTAGAGTACTGTGTCCAGCTCTGGAGCCCTCGGCACAGGAGGGACATGGACCTGATGGAGCAGGGCCAGAGGAGGCCACAAGGATGATCAGGGGCTGGAGGACCTCTCCTGCGAGGACAGGCTGAGGGAGCTGGGATTGTTCAGCCTGGAGAAGAGAAGGCTCTGGGGAGACCTAAAGCCGCCTTCCAGTACCTGCACGGGGCCTACAAGAAAGCTGGGGAGGTGCTGTTTACACGGCCATGCGGCAATAGGACAAGGGACAATGGTTTTAAACTAGAGAAGGGTAGATTTAGATTGGACATTAGGAAGGGTCCTTTACTATGAGGGTGGTGGAGCACTGGAACAGGTTGCCCAGGGAGGTAGGTGGTTGAGACCCCATCCCTGGAGACATCCAAGGCCAGGTTTGATGAGGCTCTGAGCAACTTGATCTAGTTGAGGATGTCCCTGCTCACTGCAGGGGGTCCGGACTAGATGACGTTTGGAGGTACCTTCTAGCCCAGGGTGTTCTATGATCCTAAGTGGCCAGAAATGGAAAGAAGATATGGCAGGACTGATTTTTTTGTGTGCAAGCAACAGTATTTTAAACCGGCCCATGAAACTGCACCATCAGTCTTCTGGCAGAGCCCCTAGATGACAACTCAGATTATTTACAAGCTTTGAGCAAAGCTGCCTGCTACTAGAATTTAATGATGTGAAAAATATTTATTAATTTATCTAACTGTCAGTACTGTATGAAATGTGGGATATTTTAGTAGTACAACTCTGGATATTTGATTATGGACAGAAATTATGGAATGACATGCTAATTTCAGAGATGACTGGAATGGCCACGATTCAGAAAAGAGGAAGAAGCTCCTCCATAAAAGTGAGTTCTGGGTTCTCATGTATGTGCACAGCAGAAGGACAAGAAGAAACATTCAGGTTGCACTGAGGAAAATTCCAGCTATATTTAAGGAAAAACCAGTTCCTCCTATGAGGGAAGTTCAGTATTGGGAAGAAGTGCCAAAAAAAAAGAGTGATCTCCATTCCTGGAGATCTTCAGAAGATGTATGGACAAGGTGCTGAGCAACCTGTTCTAACTTTGAACTTGTCCATTTTGTGCAAGGCAGTTGACCTAAATGAGACCTTTCCATCCTACTTTATTCTATGATTTTACTCATGGCACATTAGAACATCTAGGGGATGAAATGTTCAGAAGCTCAAACTTCATCATTTCAGTACAAAATATAAGAGTTTCAAGTTCTGCAGTGTTTCATAGCATAACCAAGCTAAAATTCTTCACCACTGGTTTACACCCATAAGTCATAAAGTTTTCTAATCATCCATCAGGTAAAAATTTTCTTGCAGTATGTGAGACCACTCCAAAAATTAAAGTTAGTAATGGCCAGCAAGTCTTGCCCTGGAAGTATATTGCAGGTGCTCAACAACTCAGGCAGATGTGAGGACAGCTCCAGCAGAGGATGGCATTCTAACCAGCCCATATTTTCCAACCAGTAGTGCATTATCTATGTAATAATCACACCTAGGGGAAAGAACTCAGTTCCTGGGCTTTACAGCACAATTAACTTCATAATTGGCTTTAACTAATAACAATGAAAAAACTTTCCTCTCAGTCAACCCAGTCTCTCCAAAGCAGTAATATTGGATATACAAAGCCAGTTCATGTCCATGATTTACAGGTGAAATCAAAGCCGAGAAGTGAAAGGATTGCCAGGTCATGTTAAAACCTCTGGATGGGCAGGCTTTTTTGGCAGCAGAGGGGAGAGTCATTACAGCAAGGAAAGGCTGAAGACAACTAGGTGGTTCTTGCCTGGGTTGGCTCAGCAGGTTTAACTGTTTGCAGCAATGAAATTGTATTCAGATAAGGGGAATAATAGCAGTCTAACCCAAACAGAAGGACAGGGCACACACGCAAAGTGTTTGTGATGTCTGTACCCTCAGGTTTCTAAACTGGGTCTGCAAGGAAGATACAGAGGATGGGGAGGGATGCAGTGCCCGTGAAGACAACAGGGGAATGTCTGGAGAGAAAGGCAATCAGAGGTGTCAGTTTCTTTTGCAGCTGTATAAATCTGTTTTCACTTTCTCTCTGTTCAAATAATCTGAACCAGCCAGGATTATTCCCCACAAACCTCTCCTGTCCTCCTGAAACTCTGAAGGGATCAGAAGGGGTTAAAGCAGCCTGTAGCACAGGGATCGGTCCCTGTCAGGCCACCTCACTATGGGAATCCCCGGCGATAGGACACCATCACCCCAGACCCTCCTCCTCTACCAGGAGTCCCCTCTTTTGGCGGAACGCCGGGAAATGAGAACGATGAGGCGGCCCCTTTAAGAGCTGGAGCAGCTGCTTATTAGTGTGGAGGGCACGATCCACTGCGGTGCGGACGGGGAGCATCCGCAAACTGCCATGCCCTAAAAATGTTAGGGAAACCCAACAGGACCTATGCCCCGAGGCACGAAAGTTCATTTATAAATACATCAGGGGCAGAGGGGAGGTCGTGCTGATCATTTAGACTCCATCAACGCCCGCAGTGTTGTGAAATGATCTGTTTCAGCCCAAGATTTCTGTTCGTTTATTTTCTTTTTTTCATCGAAGGGGTCTGCGAGACATCTTGGTAAAACCTCGGCCTCATTTGCAAGGCATAACGTAAGAGTCAGTCCCCATCCTACCCCATCCTACAAACCCTCCTTCTCCAAGAGCCGCGCAAGGAACCAAGGGATTTGCTCAGAGTCACAGTTGAAAGGTGTGTGGCAGCAACTGGAAATCGAACCGAGATTACCCGAATGAAATATTGGTTCCTCAGTTACAAGAACAGTCTCTTTGCTCCCCCTGTCCATGCTGTTATTCCTCAACAGGAAAAAGTGTGCAACACAAAGCCTTTCTTCAATTATGAGAAGGGGAGGATGTGGTTACTTACTTGAATGAGGACAGTGAACAAACACCATGCAGCCGACTCCCAGTTAATTCCTCCAGAGAACTTCAGCACGTCCCGATTATTCCATGTTAGGCCACCTGGAAACGGGCAAAGATGGTTTATTCAGAGCATTAGGAAACAAAATAATTGATAAGTTAATTGTTAACCAGTAAAGATACATAAAGGAGAGTGGTAAGTACTCACAACAGCAGAGACCAGCTGGTACTTGCTTCAACAAATACTTGGCATACATGGCATCTTAACAAGAATCACTTCTTAAGATTCAGCAAGAAAACATCTACCACTTAGGAACCATACACTAATTTTAAATACCCACAAAATGGATTGATGACATTAATGGGGGACATTTTTCTTGTGTGAACAGCTAAATATATATCCTGCTATGGTTGCACAGTACATATGACAATAGGACATGGTTCCAGTTGGCATATGTGGGCTGTAGGCACAGAAAGATTTATAAAACATGTAATACTTTCTAACAGTCCTGTGATAAAAACTGAATCAAGTTCACTTACTGGAGAGAAGTGTTCCCTGAGCTTTCTGAAGTACTGCCAGTAGAGTTCCTGAGTGCAGAGAGCTGAACTGATACAACAACAACAAAAACGCAGTAGATTGCAGTGAAATTGGCATAGGATAAAAAACATCCGGCTGGTTTTAGACAGCAAGTGAGCACTTGGCAGTTTCTAAACTGTTAGAAACTGTAGACCTGAAATGAAGAATGCCAGCAATGATTCGGTGACACATAAAACCAAAACCAGGGAAAATCCAGCAATCTTCTAACAGCAAGTAGAGCTCCACAAGCTAAAATATCATGAAAGGAGGGCAAGATGTCTATCTCCTTCTTAAAGAACATTAAGAATTGATAAATATCCTGATATAAGTGATGTAAATATGCTTGTGAAATGAAAGACAGAAGCATAATTAATAGTGGGACTCTACCAAACTAAGGAGAGTTGTATTTGTTAGTCAGCAAATATTTATAGTGTGTTAGTGCTCACCCTCCAGCTGGCTTAGTGTGAATGCTATGGAGAGAACTCAGAAGGGTCAACAGCTAAAGCAGAGGCTTTAGGAACAGCAGATTTACAGCCAGATTCTACACTTCTTGTTTGATCTACCAGTTTCAACACAGTCTGTAAGAAAAACATTCAGCCTGCAAATTAACAACACATAAAAGAGGAACATTAAAAAAAAAACAATCTCTGAAAAGATCTCTGGAAGTGTTTTAATGGATCCTTTTGGTCTTAACTACATTAGATAAGGCATACATAGTGTGGCTGGAAATGAAACGCCTTCTCCAGCCCCATGATGAAGTGTGCTGGTCTGGTAGAAACTCATGTTGCCATGTACTTGAGGTTTCAAATTTTAGAAATGGTGAGATAGGCTTAAAGTTCACTGTACTGAGTTGCCATGCAAGGACACTTCGGGGTGGGGTTGCGAGGGAAAAGCAGCAAGCAGAAGCAAGAGATGTAGAAAGCTGTAGTACTAATACAAGCAAAACATCTGTCAGGGGTTTTTTTGCATAAATAAAGATCAGCTTATCGTTTGGCTTTGACAGTGCTCATAGGAAACTGAACAAACCACCTAAAGGCTACAACTCTTCCTCTCCACACATTCCTCATTCTGCCCTATCCCCTACATTGCAAGTATTTCAAGCAGAGCAGGTGAACACGTGACTGCCAAGGAAACAGAGGAGTCAGCCCTTGTCATGGAGGCCCTTCATGTTCTCTTCAGATGGTCAAATGTACATCCCACAGCAGTGACTGAAGTAGAAATTTAGGAAGTCTTGATGATGGTCAAAGTTGGCTTTGCATAGCTTTATGAGCAGGAGAATCACTGTACAAGTAGCACAGTGGTGCTACTTTTTGATGGTATGTATCAAACACTTGGAAACTTCATCAATATCAAAGGAGACTTTGAGACTTTGTCAGTATCAGTGGATCTCCAGCCAAGTGTAGACTGGAAACGAGAGATCAGAGTGTCACACAGTGCCACACTTCCAAGGGTGAGAAGTCATACAGCAGTGATTCTGACACCATACTATTACCCATTTTTCTAATCAAGTGAGACAAAATTTGGAGGAAGCAGGGAGGGACGGGGAGGCAGTGGACAAGCACATGTACCTCACCAGCAGTGCCAATATATTCAAGGTCTCTTCAGCCAAAAATATCATCTCCCATGCACCAGTGTCAATGAGAGCTTTTCAAATAGTTAACACTGTCTCCTGTCTCAGTCTGACATCTTCCAGCTGCAAGGGATTTCACAGAACACTGTTAGGAATCGGATTCCTGGCAGACTCGACAACTCTTCTCAAAAACCAGTGTCACCATCAGAAGGATCATCTTTGTCATAAAATATTACTTCAGCCCAGCACAGATATCTAGGAACTATGACCACTCCATCCTGAAATTGTCTCTTCTCATACTCCCAGAAAGAGCCTTTGCAACCAGTCGTCACTTTTCTCATGAACGCAGACACGATGTGGAACAAGAAGACTTGCACATTTATAATCACTAAATAATTTCTGTCAGATTCATCACTTCAACCAGATATACCCTTATTTACATATATTGAGTGTCCCTTTTTTTTGCTGCCTACAGTGAACAAGAAAGCTATCCCTCAGCAACAGAAGCCTTGATAAAACAGAGTTCCCCTTTACAAACAGTGGGACTTAGCATCACTACTGCTGCTGCCTCAGGACAAAGCAGAAGTGGTGTGTTGCTTTCACAGCACTGATTTACAAATAGCAGCCCAGTCTGGTGGCAATGTGGCAGTGCTCTTCAGGAGACTGTCCCTGCAGCTGATGGCTGACCTTGGAAATAGTTGGTCACCCCGCAGGAAAAAAACATCCAAAACATCTTCACAATGCCATGCTACAATGTACCAGGATAACAATTCAGATGCCATACAAACTGCAATGCTGCAAGGCAGGATCATGGCACATACCAGAAATGCATTGTGATGTGCTCCTGCTAATTTGGCAGTGGCCATTAGAAACACAAATCATGTCAGAAGTGGATGAAACCTGTACATGTGACTAAATAAACTGACAGCTCACACACCGAGGAATCATGCCAACGTAAAATCTATGTTATCTATGTTCTTTTCAGCTCATGTGTCTATTTGCTCACACACAGTACCAAAGAAAATGCTCTTTCACTGCCCCCTGTGAAGGCCTGTTTGCAGGGATGTAACCAACACGTAACACCCATTTTTTCCGAGGCAGAAAAAGGAACCACATCGACCTTCCTCCCTGAGGTGCGCTGCCTCTACGGCACAGGGCTGGAGCAAAGTGCAGTGAAACCTAGTGCTAAAACTAGCACTGAAACAGTGTCCCCTTTGAAAGGAGACCATCTGATGAAGCACAGAAATGATCACCATTATAGATCTAGTTTTCAAGCAAAACCTGCCTTTATTAAGCTAGATTTTGCCTTTTTTTTTTCTTTCTTATTTTCTTACAAATTTTCTTTCCTTGGCCTTCCACAGTTGAATTGTTGGCTTTGTCACCTTAGGCTGGGAACAGGCACGGAGGAGCACGTGGGATTCTGCACTACAGCTGCTATAAAGCACAATGCTCAGAGAGTGAGGGGTACAGTAACAGCAGCATACGCTTTTTTCTCCAAGGCACGTCTCATCCATAAAATAGTTAAGGGAGTACTTCATGTGGCAACATCTCCCCCGTTCCTCCACCCCACTATTTACTGAAAGAATTTGAAGAAGATGCAACATTATACAACAGGAATGTAAGAGCGCCTCAAGGAGAGACCTTGTGAGTCTCAATGGCAACAGCAACCAAAGCCAAATTCTTGCTCAGGCAGCTACATCCTGCAAGAGTAATTTCAACCTCTTTCTCCTCCTCTCATGCCTCCTATTTCTTCAGCCCACAGTCATTTAATATTACAGTAAGTTGTATAGCCACCGAAAGAGGCTGTATTTTAAAGTTTGGTGGTAATTCCCCAACATTTCAGGTGTAGTTCCCTAGCAGAACCATCTAATGCTATTTAAAGGAAAAGGGCATCTCCTATTCTTCAACACAGAAATAGGGCATGATGTCCTTTCTAGTGGCCATACTGGCACTTGCTGCATGTTTTTGTGATTGTTAGCTTACTAACCCAACAGAAAATAGCACTTTTTTTCCTTTTTACTTGGTTAGTTTTATGCCTTGTTTGCAATTCAGAACATGTCAGGGAGGGCTCCAGTGCATAACAGGTTTGGCAACATAAGCAGTGAGAATATGTTGCTAGGACCTGGGAGGAAGATAAGGAACTGGAGCTCTGTGGCAATTGCATGTTAACTTTTCTCCCTGGATCTCATGTCCTTTAGCTGAAAACTCCCATCTTGGAATGGTGAAATTGTATCTGGAGGAAAGGAATGCAAACCCTGTTCCAATGTAAAGCAGTGTATGTATAGATGTATATACAGGTCTGACTTTCTCTTATTTCCAGAGACACCTGGTATAGTCTAGAACGATGGCAAATTATATTCCGGTGTTCTTTGAACTATTCTCAGTTGATTCCTTAATTTCATATTGAGCCTCTTTCTTTCTGCTCCCTTGCTCTTTCCATTCTACGTATTCCACTTGATCCTTTCACCATATTCTAGCAGTAGGACCTTAACTGCTTCCCTTCTTCTCCACCTTTAGTCCCAACTTCCAAGTGACTAACACCAAGCCTCGTCTGTCTGATTCACTCCGAGCTCTACGTTGCATAAAAGGAAAACTCCCTGTAGTATTCCACTTGGCAGCATTACAGACACCAGGGTGAAGGCCTTCAAAAGAGTGCATACTGCCAATTTACATCCTACATAGAGTAACCTCTGATTTTTCATCAGCAGAAGTACAGCAATGTGCGAGGATTCTACGCAAGTATAGAAAGCCCTCCAACAAAAAAATAACTGATATACACCAGGCTGGGCTCTGTCATTAAACTAAACTAGCTGCAGAAACTTTTGCCAATGCTAACAAAACCTCACAGCTTTAAAGCCCCTGCCCCAAGGAAAACTCAGAATAAAAAGATGAGGAATTTTCTAGCCCTTGCTTGCTTGCTTTGTTTTTTTTTCAGAGAAAAAGTAAGATGTGACATAAGCAAATTTATAAGGCTATAAGAGAAGATAAACCCCCCACATCTTGGTAAACGCTTGTTACTTTCCTGTCCTTCTCATGACTTTGTTAATTGTAAATAATTAGGACCTTCAGGTATGCAGGCAGCCCTGGAAACACAGAGTCACCTTAACTGTGACTCCCCACTTTCAGAAAGAGAAATCCATCACTTCTGCACAATGTAACAGGTGCACCTGACAATCTCTGTAGATCCATGCTCTTCAGATACCCTGAGACAGTCGAGGAACAGCAGCAGTAGAAGCTCTCCTTTCAACATCAGTCCTTCTGCAACCATCTCAACCCTGTGCTATGGAGAAAAGCCCCTGCAGGTAGAAGACAGCCAGGAAAAAACCCACACTAACCAAAAGCCCAAAGCAAACCGTGCTGTGACTACACATACAGGAACTTTCAACCACTGTCCTGTAAGAACTGGAATAAGATGGCAAACAAAAAGAGCTGCCAGCTCCCAAGAAATGTAGGAACATTCAGTTATGTGAGGCCAAGCCCAACTGGATTTCTCACAGTTACATATGGTTTTGTGCCTGTGCTGAGCACGGGCGTTACTTCCTTGGGGTTTTGCTTTCTCCTGCTCAAGACATTATGCTGACCAGAAACATACCAACCATAGCTCATGACTGCCCCATGACCTCTGTGGGTACAATGTAATCATGCTCCCCAACACAAAAACTGAAGTCATATTTCACAAAGGTGACCAAGTAGGATCTGGGAGACAAAAGGAGAGGCAAAGAGAGAGGAGAAGGTAGTTCAGTAGCACTTTGTCCCCAGTACTTGCTCAGGCTCTCAGAAATTACTTCAGGACAAGGTTATAGGGAAGAATAGCCTTAGTGATTACAGAGATTAATCTTGCTGTGGTATGTATGTCACCAGCCCTTGGGAAAAAAGCAAGCTTCTTTGCATACTGAGCTGATAAGCAAGTTTACTGTAGGTACTAAGTTAATTAGTAGCAGTCTGCGCAGGAGGTAGTGAGATGAAACAGGGAAAAGGTGAAGTGCTTCCTAAAGACTGAAGGAAGAACAAAGCTCAACAGTGAGTTACTGGAAGAACAACAAAATAAAGAAATCTGTAGCCTTAACTAAAGAAATCTGCTGTTAAATGAAGTCTGGTTCCCACAGTATGATAGAACAGAATGCTTTCCATAAAAAACCCACAATGTCTCTACTGCACGTGAAAGGGAGACAGTTTAGGACAGCAGCATAAATGTCTTTGTTTACTCCCTGACTTCTGTACCTTGTTTCACAAATACTGTATAGTGAGATCTCTCAGGCCTTTCACGAGCCCCTCTGTGTTTTTTGAATCTTGTCATCACCAAATTCTTCTACACATGATTTCAACAGCTTGAATGAGAATAATAATAATAATAATAATAATAGAATATGTACAAATCTATACAAACCCAGTGTGGAACCCAACCCCCTGATGGTAATCCCATCACCCTCACCACTGGTGCTGTGGAGCAGGCACTGGGGCAGTCCCAGCCTGGGCCCCGCAGCAGACGGGAGCTGTGTTCAGGGTCTGGATTCTGGTACTGGATTCAGGAACACACCGATGGGGATCAAAGGGACAGAGTCCTCCTGGGATGCTCCGAGGAAGGACCTGAAAGAGGACCTGAGCCAAGCTGAGCAAAGCTGGCAAAGTGGGACAAGAGGGGAGAGGAGCCCGGGAGCCCCCAGAGAGAGGGTGAGCGAGCATCAGGCAGGCTAGCAAGCAAACAAAAACTATGGACCCTCCAGATACCTCTGCTTTATGCCGAATATGCCGTCTATGGGATGAAATCTCTGTCTGGTCCGTTTGGAGTCACCTGCCCTGTCCTCTCCTCCCTGCAGGTGCCACCTTTCACTTTCTGCACCCCCAGTGTGGTGCACAAGATCCAGCAGTGGCCTTGGCCTGCACCCCAACCCTTGGCACTGACTCTGCCCATGGGGTGTTCTCACTGCTGGGAGCAGACACTGCCTGGGAAAACAGGCTGCTGACTGCAGACAGTGCAGGGAGGTAGAAGAACTGAGCTGGAAAGGAAAATCACTGCACAGAATGAGTTCTGGTCTCAATCAAACCAGGACAATCCAAAGCAGTCAGTATGACATTCATAAATATGTTCAACTGATGCATTCACAGTTGCATGACAAAGTAGCATTCCTGTAAATCCATAAAAATAGTTCCTAAAGATTCAGCCCAGTCATCCATGCAACTCCATGGGTAAAATAGACAGGAGTTACTGAACTCTGAACTTCAGCTGAAACAAACTGAAGTAATACGAGCAACGACTAGCAGCAGAGATACCCACCATTTTTAGCCTTTTTCTTCCTGGTATTTCATAACTATGTCTATAAATATATATATCTAGATTTAAATGGTGCACCAATCAAAATGACTATACACATTTTCAGCAAAACCTGTATCTTTCTATCTATCCACAAATCAAATATAGCCTTTCCAAACACAGAGGTAATTTTCCACCAGACAATGAAGAGATTTTTTTCACCTTTCTGACTTTCTCCCTTTGCTTCCCTTGAATGGAGATCTACTGGTTAGACAATATTTTGGTGACTAGTTTCCCTCTGAAAAAATGTAGCTAACTTTCCCACTAGCTGAGACCACTGAGCTGTCTCAGCAAGAGATCAACTGTGTGCTAGGATCACTGTACAGAGGACAGAAGGAGATGGAAAAGAGGCAGGAAGGAGAAAGGGCTAACATATTTCACAGCAATTATCTATTTAGGTTTGTTCAGCTTCCTTGTCAAACCACATTTTCACTCACTGCTTCAAAAAGTAGAAACCTTTTCTTTGAAAATTCACTGCTGTAATTCTCATAGTAGTGATGCTTTCTTATTACAGTAGCTCAGTAAACAGAACACTTAGCCAAGTAGATTTAATTCCCTCCTCAACCCAGCAGAATATAAATCTTTTATCTCTAAGGAACAATTGTAACAACCACTAACCACCCTGGTTAGAAAGAAGTCGTTAGTACCAAGGTGTCCAGATTCCACCATGAGTCAGTCATGCTTTCTGTGTAGAGAGGCCATAAAAACAGTTTTGTCAAATCTTCCATAGCAGTTAAGGTCTTCTCAACATTACACAACCCCAAAATGGAAAGAGCTGAAAGAAACAAATCAGTTTCCCCATCTAAATGACAGTCTTGAAAAATGACATGCTACAAAACAGACTTCATCCCTTTTATATAGGTGTTAAGTCTGCTCTCTTCAAAGGAATTGAAGCAAAGTGTGAACAGCAATCAGAGATGAAGGTCTTTTATCTGTCAATGGCCAAAAAGGCAATTATAAAGGAAAATATTCAAAACACAGAAACACTGACAAGTCTAGGCCGGGACAGGAGATCAGCTAGTCCAACCTCCTGCTGAAAGGAAGGACTTACCTCTATCTTGAATATTTCTAGCCAAGATGATTCCTGCTATTGTCCTGCAGACCATGTCCGGCCTATGCTTCTGTCCCAGTGAAACCAGGACAGGAGCTCAAGACAAAAAGAAATTGTATGTTCTCTGGAAAGATTACAGAGCTGTAGTTCATATATGCAAGAAGAAGACACAAAAGTCCAAACCTCAGAGTTGGACTGGCCAGTGTTGTTTCATACAGCAAGAAGGGCTTTTTAAAGTGCATTAGTAGTAAGAAGAGGTCTAAAGAAAACATTGAACCATTACTTGTTGAAGATGGTCACCTGACTAAAAGGGATGAATAAGAAGCAGAGGCATTCAATGCTTTTTTTAACTCAGTTTTTAACATCCTCGATAGACCTTGGGCTGCCTGATTCCCTGAGTCAGTGGACCCCAAGTGCAGCAGCAAGTGACTTTCCATTTGTGGCCACTGAAATTGCAAGAGACCAGCTATCCCATCTGAATGTTCACAAGCCCATGGGGCTTATTTGGATTCATCCCAGAACACCGAAGGAGCTCACGGATGTTACAGCAGGACCCCTCTCATCCATCCACCAAAGGTCTTGGGAGCGTGGGGAGATTTGTGCTGACTGGAAGCTAGCTGGTGTTATTTCAGTCTACAAAAAAAGGGCGTGAGGGAAGACCCAGGAAACTACAGACCTGTTACTCTAACCTGAATACCTGGAAAAATTTGGAGAAGATTATACTAGGTACTGTTGAAAGGCATTTAAAGAATAATGTGGTCATCAGACACAGTCAACATGGGCTCACAAAGGGAAAGTCCCATCTAGCTAATCTGATATCCTTCTATAAGGTCACCCACCTCATGGATGAAGGGAAGGTGGCAGATGTAGATTTTCTGGGTCTTGGTAAGGCTTTTGATACTGTCCCTCGCAGCACCCTCCTGGACAAGTTGTCCAGTTGTGGTGTGGGTGGGTTTATGGTGTGCTGGGTGAAGAACTGGCTAAAGGGCAGAGCTCAAAGGGTTGTAGTGCATGATGCTACATCTGCCTGGTGACCAGTAACCTGTGGGAACTCTGCAGGGATCAATTCTAGGCCCAGTCCTGTTCAGTATATTCACCAACATATTCCTGGATACAGGAGCTGAATGCACCATTATCAAGTTTGCAGACCATACCAAACTGGGAGGTGCTGTTGACTCTCGTGAGGGACAACAGACCTTGCAGAGGGAACTAGATAAATCAGGGCATTGGGCTATGATATGATTGGGCTATGACTGGGAGATAGACTGGTGGAGTCAGGTCCTACCATCCTTGAGGATAGGGCAGCAGGTGGAAGCTCCATTAGAAGGAGAGGAACCCCTCCTTCCTTGTCACCAGGTAAAAGAACGGAACCTAAGAAATGAGGGAGAATGGAAGCAGGTCCCTGCTCAGCGAGGCAGGAGAATCCCCTCCCAGCCTGCACCCCATTCCTGGTTGCCCTTGCACAACAGGTATGGAGTCACCATCCCTGGAGGTGTTTAAAAAACAAAGTGGACATAGTACTTGAGGCTCTGGTCTAATGGATAGAGAGATGTTAGGGTGAAGGCTGGTCCTGATGATCCNCTAGAGGTCCTTTCCAACCCTAATGATTCTCTGATTCTATGATTAATGGAATTAAATTTAACAAGTTGAAATGCTGGATTCTGCACCTAGGATGGAGTAACACCAGACACAAGTGTAAACAGGGAGGAGACCTGGCTCCTGGCTCTGGCTGGAGACCAGGAAGGGATCTGAGTGTGATGGTCGACAGCAGGCTCAAGAGGAGTCAGCATTGTACCCTGGCAGAGAAGAGGGCAAACAACCTGCTGAGGTGCATTCAACACAGTGTGCCCAGCCCATCAAAACAGGTGATGATCCCACTGTACACAGCACTGGTGCAGCCTCACACTGTGTGCACTTCTGGGGCCCACAGTTTAAGAAGGATGTGAAGGTCCTTGAATGCATCCCGTGGAGGGCAACAGAGCTGGTGAAGGTTCTGGAAGGAATGTCCTATAAGGAGCAGCTAAAGGGCAACTTTGGGCTTGTCTAGTTTGGAGAAAAGGAGGCTGAGGAGGTTATTGACCCTTGCATTGACATTGACCACTGCAGCTTCCTGAGAAGTGGAGAGGGAGGTGCTGATCTCTTCTCCCTGGTATGCACAGATAGGACATGTGGGAATGGTCCAAAGCTGCAGGAGGGAAGGTTTAGACTGGACTTTAGGAAGCCTTTCTTTACTGAGAGGGTGGTCAAACAGTGGAACAGGCTTCCTAGACAGTTGGTCAATGCCCCAAGCCTGTCAGTGTTGAAGAGGGATTTGGACAATGCCCTTAATGGCAAGCTTTAACTTTGATCAGCCCTGAGGTTATCACGCAGTAAAAAGGATTTTAACTCAGCCCTCTGTGAAATAATAACCTATTGTCTTCTTTTTACCTTTCACTTGTAAAATCAAAGAGGGCATAAACCAACATCTGACAAACAGCACCCAATCGGGATAGATAAATGTACATATTTACCTTTTACAGAACTCATAAATAGATTTATGTGTGTGCCATGTGATGTGGGCTGGGCCAGCAGCCCTTCCTGCTTCGGGAGGCAGAGATCAAGATTCCTCTGCTATGCGGGCGGGAGAAGATAATTTTCAGGGTAGTTTCTCCCATTAAAGTAAAGCAGACCAGAGATCCGACACAGGTAAGCACTCCCCCACTGCTCACTCCGCCCTCTTTCCTAATGAGTTTCCTGCTTTTGTGGGACAGACCTAGAAGAACTGCAAGAGAGTAGAAGGTACGTGATCATCTGGTGATTGCTTCGGATTCAGAACCTGGAAAAGTGACGTTCTCGTTTCCCAGGCCGAACATCTTCCCATCGTTTGATACCTTCCCATATTTGGTAGCTTCTGGCTTTTAGTTTCCAAAGAAATCTTCATTGTCTCCCTACAAGAAAACTCAAAGGGAGGAAGGGAGAGTTTTCACTGGTATCCTGTCCTCAGGTCAGAAGAGCAGCGACAAAAGAGCTCGCACATTTTCCCTTGTGATGAAGACAGAAGTTAAAACATGACTGCTTCTACCTACCAAAACCTCTCTCTGGTAAGTACACACTGAAATGAATGCATTTCTTTTTCTGGCATTTGTATATTTACATTTACCTATTTTTGCTGTAACAAGGGAATGCATTTAGTGTGCAAAAGCACACAAGGTAACACGGAACTACATAAAAACCTGCATTTGTTTGGAGATGCCTACTGATCAAAAACACGCCCACCGTGTCACACTTTTGTCCTTCAAAGGGGTCTTCATCAAAACAGTGGGATATACGTAGGTTAGTACAATGAATGAAGGATGACTCCTTAATTGTGGTATTCTTGAGCCCCACAGACCCCTGGTGTACGTCCCCCATTGCATAGTAACAAGGGCTGTCTCTTTCACAGAGATGGGGACAGGAGGGACACTTGTGTTCAGCAGTGGTGCAAAAAACCACCTCAAGAGATCTAGAACTGAGGATATAGGGAAATACTCAAATGCATGCCTACATTTTGCAGAAACAGACGTACCTCCAGCTATATCCAGAGCCTAAAGCAATGTTACTGCTATAATGCTACACTGAAATTAGATGCTCAATTTACTGGGGCAGACAGCCCCATTAATAAGGCTACTTTTCTGCCAGGATCTGATCTAGTACCTGAATATTCATTATGCCATGTTTAAACGTCCTAGAATTAACCTTTATTCTGCATTTTCCTTTCCTAGTAACATCCAGTCTGCATCCTAGACTGCTCTAAGTTCCATTAAGAAGCTAGATCTTTATAGACAAGTCTGACGATGAGTTCTGCTGCTCTGTTTATGCAGCCTGTCTTGGAACTGTGTGTCCAAGTGCTCCTGTTATTCAATATGCATTCAGATGGGAAACTCTAGTACCTTTACATTGGCATGCACAGATTTCCCAGGTTTATGACGGATGTGCATAGCTGCATGTTCTCCCTATGGCATGTACTCGAGTATGGATGTTCTTATTTCGGTCGTGATACTGATAACATGTTTGTATGCTCATGTTTCATGTTGAAAAACTATTCCATCTTCCACAGATGTCTGTCCCCTTAGCTGCTCATCTCTTCTCAGCTGTTTGCTACCACCACCCATGCTACCATGTGGTTAGAGACACACTGGAAGAACATTCGCCAAGCCTTGTTGCTTCTTTTCACTGCTGCTCTTCTCATTGGGGTCACCATGCTGGCCATTTCATCTAACATCAATCCAGTAGGTTATTTCTTCCTAGGGGTAGGGGGAGTGTGCCTGGTCGGCTATTTGCTGAGCGTGTTTGTCGAGTGTTACCTGAGGAGTCGGCACCGACATGACGCAAATGAGATAACTCCAAACGGGCAAAGCCAAGCAGGGTAAGCAGCAACCTGGTTATTCCCCTTACTTTAACTCTCTCTCTCAGTCGTGGCCATTTTACATATTGTTTTGCTGCCTTTCCTCGAGGGCAACAAACACAGATTACATTCCAGAACAAAAAAAAAAGTTCTTTTTAGCTCGTTTTCCTTCACTGCTCAGGTGGAGGTTGTGAATGTTTATGCCACGCAGGTCCCGTATCTTGTCCAATATTTATCTTCATCTCCCCGGAAACCGACCCACTAACAATTTCCAAGGTTAAATGTATCCAGGCCCAGTTTTATTTTCAAGTCTTGCCAAACAATGAGTCAGACAAGGAAAAAGAAAAAAAATGCTGAAGCAATACTGAAACTTAGCTGGGTTTAGCTCTATAATCCTTATCTTCAGAGCAACTGTTTTACAGGAAACTTTTCAAAAGGAACCTGTAACTGGGTGTGTTTCCAGCCTTAGGGGCTCAACTTGACACTAATAAACCCTGATTTGGAGAGGCTCTGAATACTCCCACATCT
This sequence comes from Chloroceryle aenea, assembly GCA_013399075.1. Taxonomy (NCBI): domain Eukaryota; kingdom Metazoa; phylum Chordata; class Aves; order Coraciiformes; family Cerylidae; genus Chloroceryle; species Chloroceryle aenea. The sequence goes on along the minus strand of VWZY01003970.1, from coordinate 309,150 downwards.
TTTTGGCTTCATCTATTTTTGTGGGCTCTTAGCATCACCTAATTTAACCACAAATTGCCTGTTGGAGTGGAGTTTTTCTTCGTATCTTTGCTTCCTTGTCTGTATAATCCAGGTAATCATTATCCACATCCATAAATGACCTGACATTCTCAAATACAGGGTTTAAAGGAGGGCAAAAATGTTATTAGGTGCTTATATTTAGAAAGAGCAAATAAAAAGAAGTTTACATCAGGCTTTGCTATCTTGAGGGCATACTAGAAGAAAAATAGTATCTGTTTGTTTAAAAATATAAAAGAAAATTGTTTCTAAAGTAACTTTCTTTTCCCCTGCAACTATTCTTTTAAACATGTACTAGTTAGTCCTTGTTTAAACTAAATGAAAATACTTAACTGTATCCAATTCTTAAAAATACATTAATATTGAGCTAATGTATTAAAAAAGCAAGGTCCTGTCTTATTCCAAGAAATAACTAGCAGTTAATCATGCTCAGTAATAAATTTCAACTGGGAGGAGATTTTAAACGAGGGACATCAAGCTAAGCCTAGGACACTGAATTGAACTGTTTGGGTTTCTTCACTTGTCTGGGGAAGTGTGGGAAATGGTCAGAGGAGCCATGCTCCAGGCCAGGAAGCAAGATGTTAAGTTGGCTGGACAAGTCTGCTTGTCTCCAGTGGCAGACTATCAGATAGAGCAATGCCACGCGGGATGCACTCTCTCAGTCCCACCAGTTGATTGTAGCACTGTTCCTACTGTAGCACAGTATCTGGACTATCTACCTCTGTGTAAAGTAACCACTGTGACTATTTCTCTTTGTGCACAGGGTGAATGCTGCCTATGAAGCACCTGCCTATGAGGAGGTGATGACCATGTCTGTTCCAGCAATATGGACAATTGCATCCAATCCAAGCTTAGTGCCCTCACCGCTGAATGAGCCTCCTCCTTACAACGTAGTTATTGAATCATCTACCCAGGGAGAGATTCTGGCGGAGGCTCTCAGGGTGTCAATGCCATCAGAGACAAGGCACACCTCCGAGACAGACACGGGCTCCAGGATGCAGCTGCAGCTGGTGCTGCCCCCAAGACTGCAGCGGTTTGCTTCAGACACCCATGAAGTGAAAGATACTGAAGAGAGGTTTGAGCCCCTGGAGCCACTCACTCCACCACCAGCTTATGAGAGTACAGTCAATGATGAAGTCTTTGAGGAAGTTTTTCAGCCCTCCATATTATGATTAATTTCACCACGCATGCAGAACCAAACCCTCACCCTACTACACAATGTTCCTAGATGGAACGTGAAAGAGATGAGATTTTTCACACCTGAAACTGCAAAAGTTTGTCTCACCATTCTTTGAGCCAGAGCTGAATTACAGACACAGCTTCTGATGTCCTTGGAGTCTTTTTGCACAAAATATAAATGGAATACCACCCTGTTTTGTCTTGGCAGATCCATAAAACCACCGCAAGGAAAGTTGTGTTACATATGGCACCAATTCTCAAACTGGAGATACACCCTTGTGGGGGGGAAGAGCAAACCAGGAGAGACAAGATTGCTAAAGGACCTCTGGAGGAGGACTGTGGGATGCAGCCAGGAAAAGCAGCCTGGGAAAGGGGAGGACCAGAAACAGCACTAAATGGGTTCTGCCTGTGCATTACTAACAGCAGTGCTGCTGAGAGCTGTGCAGTCATCAGCCATCCTATAATCGCTTCTGAGAGGCTGGGGCTGCAGTTCCCAGAGCTGCTGTTTTGCAGGTTCTCATCCCACACAGCCAGCGGGGCTGGGCAAGAGGGAGGTAACAGCAGCTTGCCTCCTGTATAGGGAGGCCAGCAGCGGGATGGATACACATAGAGGAATCACCAGCCTGGACTTTTGCAGCTCTGCAGCTGTACTACAGTCCCAAACAGATGGCTTGAAATAGGTTACTGGAATCATGGCAAGCATTTGCCCGGCAAGGTCAACGCTCCTGCAGTTCTCCGTAAAGACACCGTGCACAGAGGGCCAGTCTGTCTGCCGAGGCTGCAGCAGGGAGCACCCGAGAGTAACAGCCCCGAGGCACCGGCAGCCTTCATCCCGATGGCTCTATTTTGGAGCCAGGTTCTAACTCTTGCTGCTCTGTCTTTTCAGATGGGTTGAGTTAAACTGGTAAGTCGTGCAGCGTTAAAGCGACCTGCAGTATGCAAAGGTATTCACATCTGGTGAATGTCCAAACGAGAAAAAGTGGTTTGAATCTCCTTATGAAAAAGAGAGTGGCTGTTGTCACAGCCTTGTCTCACCGGACTGCATCATCTTTAATTCATGAGGAACCATCAAACGATGGGCTAGAAGCAACTAAATTATTTCCTATTTTACAATTCTTTATCATTCAAAGAAAAGACCTTCTACATTGTTTATAATAAATGGGACCACGTGAAAAATACCTGGTGGCATCCTTACTTTTTGCTCCCAAAAGAAACACCCTGCCAAGCCATATTTTGATTCTATTTGATAATCTTGATTTAGAAAAAAAATAAAAAGAGAGGAGCTCCATTTCTAAATCTACACCTGAATCACTTCAATGTCATTAATGGTGGAGCTGTGATACCTCTACCATAAAAGTATTGAGACATATTTGCTGACAGAGGCAATGTGATTTCTTTAAAGCAAATCACTTCTCCCATTTCTCTCCTTTACCTGCAAACATGAAAGAACAAGCCACAATAGAGCAGTACAGGTATACCATGCAGGAAGAAAATCTGGGGCTCAACTGGGCAACCCAGGACCTTTGGTGTGCACCAAATGGCCAAGGGTGAAGAAGAAATCCAGGTGAGCAGCACAGAAAGCAAGCCAGATGGAAACAAAGCCCAAACCCATCACCAGTTAGGGTGGCTCGGATCGCTCTTGCCTGAGCACCTCTATGGGGTGTTCATGCCTTTGGACCCGGTAAGCGTTAGGAGGTGGAACTCCTGTGGGCCGAGGAACCACCACCTTACATGGCAAGGGTGTAAATTTGCCTCTGCTAAGAGAGCTTATTCGCTTTTCTCTTCCTATCTCACGTCTACTCTGTGTGCTCCCTTTCTTCCCTTCTAATTGTATGATTTTGTGAGCTCTGTAGGGGGTTTTGTTTGGTTGGTTTCGGCTGAAATGTAGGTCAACAAAACATGTAACAAAACCTCTAAAACAGCACAACAAAATAACTCAGAAGCGGTATGTTTGCAAGGAAAGCTGCGCACCCAGAACGCAGACCGCATCCCACCAGCCCTGCGCGCAGAGACCACAGTGCTCCCTCTCTCTCGCCTCTCTTTTCTTTTCCCTTCCCCTCTCTTCTCCCCTCCTCTCCTTTCCTCTCCCCCCTCCTCTCCCCTCCTTATCTCNTCTTCCGCCCGTTGTCAGGCGGCGGCTGCCCGCGGAGTGGTTGTCTGCTTCTTCCCGAGCAGCAAGCTGGGAAGGGTAAGGGTGACCCTTGCCGTTGAGTTTGGCTTTGGGCTCCCCGCCGGTCCAGCCAGGATGCTGGTTGCCTGCGGCATGCAGCGATGTCACCAGGAAGCGCTGAAGAAGAACCGAGTGGTGCTGGCAAAACAGCTGGTTTTAAAAGAATTGATGGAGCACATGATAGAGAAGGACATCATCACCCCCGAGATGATGGAAACCATACAGGTATGCAGGTTAGGCTCCATTCCACCGTGAGCTTTTAACCTCAAATCCTTCCTGGCAGTGGCAGCACCTTTCTGTTACCTGCGCGTTTTAATGGCATTGCGTTTGGGGAGGTGGTAAAGCAGCGTGGAGATTTGTAAGCTGCTTTTGGCAGAACGGATTTTGACAGAGATTTACTAAATCGTTGACTTGTATGCTGGTGTGTAGCTGTGGCAGGCTGTGCTTCCCGACTCGGGGTATCTTCCAGTCCTTTGTTGTCATTTTGTGCCTCTTTTTTCCATTTTTTTGAAGAATGAATGCTGTGTAAGTAAGTAAAAGAATATATTATAAACCGACTCATTGTGGCACCTCTCACTTAAAGAATTTGTACTTTGTAAATTGCATGAAGAACCTTCCCTGATCCAAGGCTCTCAGATGGCAAATGCTCTGTGTAAGCTTTTGTTACTTACCCTGAGCAGTGGGTACTACGAAGAGGAATCACTGGCAGTAGGTTGGGATTGCTCCCAGACTGATGGTAGGGCACTGAAGACTGTGCAGGATGGAGATAGAGGTCTTCAGAGGGGAAGCAGACTGTAAAGGAAACAACTAAAGATGCACATCAAGTGCAAAGCAAGCAAATCAGTAAGGTTGATGGTCCTGTCATAACAACAGATGCTGAAAAACAGAATTATGAGCTATTTGCTGGGCACCAGGGCAGAAAGCATGAACCAGGTTTTTGAAAGGCATGAATAATAAATTATGGATTGATTCTGCTTCACTGTGTGTCAAAGATAATGTAAAATTCCTCATGGCACCTGCCAGGGATACCTGTGCTGAGCTGTGGGAGATGCAGGCAGTCCTAGGTGAAATAGCTCCAATCCTTAGGGAAGAAGGGCAAAGACAGACGAAGACAGTGAAAGCCAGAGAATGAATTAAGAACTGATTGTACTGGTTTTGGCTGTTTCAAAGTTAATTTCTTCATAGTAGCTGGTGTGGTGCTATGGTTTGGATTTGTGCTGGGAACAAGAGTTGATAGTGCAGGGATGTTTTAGTTACTGCTGAGCAGAGATTGCACAGAGTCAAGGCCTTTTCAGCTCCTTATACCACCCCACCAGCCAGCAGGCTGCAGGTGCACAAAAATATACTAGGGGACACAGCAGGGACAGCTGACCCCAACGGACCGAGAGGATAGTCCATACCATGGGATGCCATACTTGCCAATAAAAACTGGAGGAAGAAGGGAATGTTCAGAGTTATGGTGTTGACCTTCCCAGGTAACTGCTGTGTGTGACGGAGCCCGGCGTTCCTGGAGGTGGCTGAACACCTGCCTGCTGGTGGGAAGGAGTGAATGAACTTGTTTTGCCTTACTTGCATGCACAGCTTTTACTTTACCTATTAAACTGTCTTTATTTCAACCTAGGAGCTTTTTCACTTCTACCCTTTCAATTCACTCCTCACCTATTCTCCTGGCAAGGGACTGAGCAGCTCTGTGGTGCTTAGTGGCCCACAGGGGTTAAACAGCACTGCTGAAGTATCCTGGTTAGTAGGTATGGTCAGTTGCTGGCCTACAGTTAGTCACTGAAGGGAGAAAGAAAGGAGAGGAAGAAAAGGAGAGGTAAAAAAAAACCCTCATCCCTCTCAAAGGTAGCATAATGCCAGAGGATAATGGCTTTTTGGCAAAATGCTGCTGTGGTTAGGAAGTGTTAAAAAGACAGAGGGAAGGAAGACTGAGGACATCTTCCTCTCCAGGTGTGACTGGGTAAAAGGAGATGCAACAGTATTGAGTGATGGATCATCAGTAAGGAGAAAGGTGCTGTGATGGACAAGTCAGGTAGAATTAGTTATAGCTTAGTGGAAAAATTGTGCCTAACTCAACATACACAGATAACTTAGCAGCTTAAAGATGTATAAATAGAAATAAAGCCTGAGCAAGAGAAGAAAGTGACCTGCACTACTCTTGCAAGGTATGAATCTGGAAATTGTGGCAAAAATAGACACGTGACAGGGTTAAGAGGAAAGCATTCACCACTTCCCCAGTAGTACTGCAAAATAGGCATTGTACTAGAAGGATAGAAATGAAAGGAGTGTCTGCAGGGTAGTACTGATCAGAACAGCGCTGTAGATAAACAAAAAGTTGCATAAAAATATAAAAGTCATTTGAATGAAACCCACTTTGTCTTAACTTTCATTTTTTTTGTAGTAGGTCTGTGAACTTGTAATAATATTCCTCTCTGTCTTGAGCAAAAGTCCTGGGAGTGCTGTGAGGTATCCTATTCTTGGAAAATCTGTTGTGACACTGATCATCAGGTACCATAGTAGAAATAGGAGGAGACAAATGCCACTGTGTCTGACAGAGCACAGATTTTCCTGGATATTGTAACTAACTGGGTCTATATATCCCCTGACTTCCCCCAAAAGTTCTTTCAGAGCTCTGAGATGGACCTTCAAAATTATAGATATGATAGAAAAAGCTTTTTCTTGCTTTTTAAACAAGTTGAATTCGTTGTGCTGTGAGCAAAGACTATCAGATCACGTAGAGATTTAGAGATTTAAATGCTCTAGAGTTCTACAGTAGGCAGTAATGAAGGGATCCCTGGCTTTGACACACTCATCTGTGAGGGTACAAAAATAAATTAAGGATGTATTAGAAAATAAAGTGAAAAAAGTTTTGCTCTGAATGTTTGCTGAACAATATTTAGTATAACCTAAATGTGGTGTTGACGTGGAAGGTACATGAGGAGGTACAGCACTTGGGGTATCTAGGGAAGCAGTAAGGATTTATGGCTTAGAGTCACAGGCTATGAAGACATAAAGCAGGTGAATGATCCTAAGCTTGGTATAGACAGCTGCAGGTGTACTAGAAAAGAAGAAAGAATTAATAGGTACTTTAAAATATCAGCTCTCAATTTACTTTATTAGGTAAAATAAAATTCAGTGGACTTACAGCAAGATACAAGCATGTGGAGCTCTTATAATAATGGAGGCCCTCACCTTCTGGTCCATGCCCTCCCCTTCTGGTCCATGCCCTCACCTTCTGGTCCATGCCCTCACCTTCTGGTCCATGCCCTCACCTTCTGGTCCATGCCCTCACCTTCTGGTCCATGCCCAGGAGAAGGGGGCAAGTGCTTTTATACTGGGAAGGCACAGGTGAGATGTTACTGTACTCACTTCTAGTCAGCTGTGCTCTGGAAGTTGAGATTTCCGTGGAAATAGGAAAGGGTGTTTCTTTCCTCCCCCTGTTGTCAAGGGGAAGAGGCCATTTATGAAGAGGCTAAAATAAAGTGGCTTGTTTACTGTAGGGAATTGATGCTGATTTATAGAAAGAAGTTTGATAGATAAGGGAAAGGACGGGAGAACAGTGAAGTCAAGGGACATTGGTGATACAAAAATAAATGCTATTAGTCATCCATGAACACAGGTCTGAAATTTCAGAGTATTTTCATAAGCACTGGATCAAAATTTTGCCATATTTTTGCATTAGCATTTTGCATTTGGTGTGTCTTAGATTTCACAGGGAAGTCTATTATTTTATAAACCCTACAGTCTGTTGGCAAACAGAGACCTGTTAATATTCTAACAATTAGATCTTCTTAAGGACCTTCTACAGATACATGAATTTTATTTTCAGTTGTTTCTTTTCCTCATATGCTACTGTTTGTTGCTTTATTGGTTTAAATGTTACAGTCTCTCTGTATGTAGTATCCTTCCAGAACTGACTGCATATAGTAAGTCTTTACTCAACACTTTCTGAGGGATTTGCGTACCTGTGCATGAGACCATAAACTGTTATGCAGTAGCAGAAGAATGTTCTGGACTTTGTATGCTCAATGAGGAGAAGCAGATGCTACTCCAACAGTAACTGGAATTAAAGGTTAGAAAGAAGAGGGTAGCTTTCATTGTATGGTGCTGGATGTTTTGGATGTCTTGCTGTATTTCATGTACTTTCCCCCTTGAGGTAATATGAACAGAGGAGTGAGTGAAGTCAGCTAGGAAAAGCTATAAAAATGAATCTAAGCACAGCTAAGTATAGTGCTGAGACATCTGCCTATTAAAAAATTAAAACCCCCGCAGTTGTTCTGAAGATTCATTGAAAATGAGTTTTGTTGGAGTGCCACTTTGAGTGTGGGTTTTGTTTTTTTTTTCTCTGGATCTAGGCCAAGCCTGGGAGCTTCAGCCAAAATGTGGAATTCCTCAATTTGCTCCCCAAGAGAGGCCCTAATGCCTTCTCAGCCTTCTGTGAAGCTCTACGAGAAACCAAACAGCAGCATTTGGAGGCAGTGATCTTGAAGACAACATCCAGCCTGAGCCAGGGGATTGAAAGGGTACGACGGCGGACTGCATTTCACATTGGGTTTAGCCACAGAGTGGTCTTATTCCACTGGGGAAAAGCAAAAATTGTTTACAAAGGGCAGGATGGGGTTTTGTTGTCAACTGAAACTTGTAGTAGCCTTAGTAAAAGCAGAGGGGAAGGAATTTGGGAAGAAGAGAATTTTCTTGCAGAATCACAGGATGGTAGAGGTTGGAAGGCACCTCTGGAGGTCCTCTGGTTCAAACCCTCTGCTCACACAGCATCACCTTGAGCAGGTTGCCCAGGCCAACATCCAGGTGGCTTTGGAATATCTCCAAGAATGGAGACTCCACAACCTCTCTGGGCAACCTCCTGCAGTGCTCTGTCACTCTAGCAGTAAAAAACTGTTTCCTGATATTCAGAGGAAAACTCCTGCGCTCCAGTTTGTACCCATTGCCTCTTGTCCCGTCACTGTGCACCACTGAAATGAGCCTGGCTCCATCCTCTTTTCACCCTCCCTTCAGGTATTCCTGTGCATTTGTAATATAAATGTTCATATGCATTGATAATATACATAGACCAGTCAGCCTCACCTCCATCCCTGGAAAGGTGATGGAACAACTTATCCTTGGCTCTGTCTCTAAGCACATTGAGGATAAGAGGGTCATTAGGAGCAGTCAGCAAGGTTTTACCAGGGAGAAGTCATGTTTGCCCAGCCTGGTAGCCTTTTATGAGGGCATAACCAGGTGGATAGCTGATGGTAGAGCAGTGGATGTNCCCTGCTGAGGATAGGCTGAGGGAGCTGGGGCTCCTTAGCTTGGAGAAGAGGAGACTGAGGGGTGACTTCATTAATGTTTATAAACATGTAAAGGGTGAGTGTCAGGAGGATGGAGCCAGGCGCTTCTCAGTGGCATCCAGTGATAGGACAGGGGACATCGGGTGCAAGCTGGAACAGAGGAGGTTCCATGTAAACATAAGGACAATCTTTTTCACCATGAGGGTGACAGAGCACTGAACAGGCTGCCCAGGGGTTTGTGGAGTCTCCTTCTCTGGAGACATTCAAAACCCACCTGGACATGTTCCTATGTGACCTGATTTGGTGATCCTGCTCTGGCAGGGAGGTTGGTCTGGATGATCTTTTGAGGTCCCTTCCAACCCTGAACATTCTGTGATTCTGTGATAAGATTACTTTGAGCCTTCTCTTCAGGCTGCACAGTCCCAGCTCCCTCAATGTTTCCTTAAAGGAGAGTGGTTTGAGTCCTGTCATCATCTTTGGCCTGTGGTTGGACTCTCTCCAGTATCTTCATGTCTCCCTTGTACACAGGAGCCTGGAACTGGACATGGGACTCTGGGTGCCACTTTGGCAGAGCTGAGTAGAGGGAAAGGATCACTTCCCTTGATCTGATCTGCTGGCAACCTTCCTTCTGATGCAGCCCAGGATACCATTTGCCGTTGCAGCAAGAGCACGTTGCTAGCTCCTCTTCAGTTTGGTGTCCACAGTTCCCCCGGGCCCTTTTCCAGCTGGGTGGCCTCCAGAATACATTGGTGCATGGGGTTGCACCTTCCCAGGTGTAGGACTTTGTACTTTTCTTTATTGAAAGGCACAAGGTTTCTGGATGATCTTGCATCCAACATGTTCTCATGAACGTGTGTCATCAAGAACCCAAAAGCTGCAAAGAAACTACTTTTTGTGAAATCTTTCAATTTAGTATTCATAATTCTCTGAGTAGAAAGCTACTAAATCTTTTCTATTGGAGAGAGGGACTTAATTTTGTTATTTTTATTTTCACCTTTCCTCTCCCTGCAGTTGTTAGCATTGGACTAAGGAAGAACATAGCAAAGGTTCAGTATTCCTCTTGCATTGACAAGGATGGGAGCTCACAGTAAACATATTTGATAGGAGGGATACGATCTCTATTTTTTATTTTCAGTCATGCTTTATACAATAAAATCCTGGAAGCAAACAAGAAGATAGGCATCCCTGGACAAATCAATTTTTGGAAAAAAAGGGGAAGATGTGATGACTTCAGTGTAAGCAAGGACTCCAAACAGGGGATTTGGGTAGAGATAGCAAGGATCAAAGAAGGGAAGGGATTTTGCACTGGCAGAAAATGCTGCTGCCATCTTGTTTCACTGGGCTATGAAACATACCATGCTTTTTAAAGTCAGATATATGTCCATGTAAATGCATGTATCTTTATTCCACAGTACTTGCAGGCTTGTATCACAGAGAAGAAAATAGCTGGTTTATGCTACTCGTTCGTGTTTTGTTGGATGTCTTGCAGGTTGAACACTGTTATGGATCAAATCTTCCATTCCCTGCCAGTGAGTCCTGTAATCCGAAGAAACCACGCTGGATTGGTGAGTGGCACATGGCACCATGGATACTTGATTAGCTAGCTGGCTGATTGCTTCTCATTTCTTCATACTGGCTTCATTCAGTTCTAGAAATAAGCTTGCCAACATCCCAGGAATACAAACTTGACAGTAAGGTGATTATATTATGACCAGGTGTAGGAGGCAGAGTTAGGCTAGAAAATGAAATTGCATACTGGAAGAGAACCAGTCAAGTTTCTAGTCAGCTTCATTTCTTCTTGCAGGAAATTTTCTTGCTTGAACAGAAGGCTGAAAAAGGATTTCAAAGGACATCATGAATGTCATTAGCTCTGGTCCTTCAGGACAGGGGAGTGTTTGTTTGCAAATGTCAACTAGCTGATTGTCATTGCCCTCATCTGCTGTTATCCAGGGGAAGGTGTTGTTCAGAGGCAGATAAATAAAAGAGGGTGTTCTACTTTATGGTAGTTAGAAATGTCTAGTTTGATCACTTACAATTATTTAATGTTTGCTGAACATATCCTGTGAGAATGAGAGGACTTTTATGAAAATAAACCCACTATTCTATTTGAATACTTCTAGCAAGGGCTTGTCAGCCTAATATGAAAGGAATAACATACTGTACAGGATGACAGAAAGCACACAGGTCTAATTTTAGATAAGAATTCTATTCTCATACTCTGTAGAACCAAATTTACTAGGCCTTAGATAATGCTAACCCACATATAAGACAAAAAAAAAGTTGCCAAATAAAAATGTCACAAAAATAAAGTCTGCCATTCCAGAACGTTTGGGATTTTTCTGCTGTGTTTCATTGTGTGTCTGTAGTCCTTGATCAAGCAAAATTTTTAGAGGTATGAATAGTGCAATACAGCAATATGCCTAAGACCACATTGTAATGCAGAGTTGTAGTTTGTAGTTTCAACTCTGTAGCTGAAATCTTTGATTTTTACTCCCGTGTTTGCTTTGCACAGAACCAGTGGAACACTCGTTGGATAATGGAGATGGTCCCCCAATTCCTCCAGTGAAGTACTGCACTCCTGAATTCTATCATGATCATCAGCACTTGGTAAGCAGTTGACAGAGAAAACCTTCTTAAGATGGGAAAGAATATGAGGTATTGGAATAGGTGAGCTGAACATGTTCTACCTGAAACTGAGTTGAAACACATGTTGTGTGTGATGTGATGCAGTTCTCATTTACAAGTGTTAAGAAATTCAGAGGAGTTCTGTAATTCTCTGCCTCTGGCTTTTGTTTATGAAGAGCTTCAGGAAATGCCTTCTGCTCTGTTGTTTTGTGTAAGCTGTCAGGATTATTGCCTCACGTTTATTTGGCTGCATCCTTCTTTCCTGTGTCATGATGCACCCTGCAAATGACTAAGATACCAGAACTGTGTTTCAACAAGTTGTCCCAGTCTTGGCTGTTTTAATTGCCAACTGCACCTAGAAGAATCTCTCCTTAAGCTTAAGAATCACATCAGGATTCTGTGCTGGGTAGTACTGGGTAGAGAAACCTGAGTTTATAATCTTCTTCTGCAGCATTTGAAATTATGTAGGTAGTCTAATTAATTTTCATTTATTTTGCTTGTAAAGCATAGATTGTGGTGTGGTGGGCATAAGGGGAAAAAAAATATTTCATATAATAGAGCAGACCCTTTTTTAGGGGTCTTAATGCTTCTGTCACAGTCTCTCTGTACACCAGAACAGATTGTTAGGGTTTTTTAAATGTCTATTGGGGAGACCTAATTAGACAGTGTCACTATGAGCTTGACTTGGCTCCTTTTACATCTGTGCCTTATTTGAAATGCAACTTTGATATTAACTTCCAATTGACAGGAGTGTTAGCAACTGATTGATTATGGATTTGTTGTTGTTAGAGTGGAGAGGCAGAGAGGGAACTTAATTTGAGGACAACCCTCCTAGCTTTGGTTCTTCCCTTGTTAATCTTTTTTTGCCAGCTGTATAACTTTCAGGATGAGTGACTGACACTTGGAAACAGATGGGGCCATGCTGGGGCGAGGGTGGAGAATGGGGGAAAATAGTTTAGCAAGACCTAATTCACAGTTTGAAATGGATAAGCTGTGTTTCTTTTACAGTGAGAAATAAAGCAAACTAGTATAATATCAGTCATAGTGTTGTAGGATCATCAGTTGTGGATATTTGGAAATACAGTTGTCTTTGGAACCCTTTGCAGTACAAACATTTGGTTTATTACTTCAAAATAACTCACCCTGAGAAAAACAAACTAACAAAAAACCTTCAAAAATTTGACTTTGGCTGGTTTTTTTGTGTTTTCTTGCATATCATATCGGGTTGGTATGTAGAGGTTAAGATCAGAACAGCAATCTTTATTTCCTCATGCAGTCTAAATTTACCAATTGTAAATCTTCTTCTCAGGCATATAAACTGATATCAGAGCCCCGAGGCTTAGCACTTATTCTCAGCAACGTCCATTTCAGCAGTGAGAAGGACTTGGACTATCGTGCGGGGGGAGAGGTGGACTGTATTTCCCTGGAGATGCTTTTTAAGCATCTTGGGTATCAAGTGACTGTCCTTCATGATCAAACTGCACAGGTAAGGGACATGGATCCCAGTACTTCACAACCAGTATGGATGAGAAGTTTGTAACTGTTACGTAAACATCTTAAGAGGTTCCCTTTGGTAACTCAGCTTGAACAGGAAGATGGGAATGGTCACTTATGAATAGAAAATAAAGCTAAATGGGATGATGGGATACTGACAAATGTGAAGAACCTTGGAAGGCAGAGGACTTAGGATGGCAAGCAGGTTAACAAAGGACCACGAGAGGTCCTACTCTAGTCTGACTGTAGTGCAGGGGACAAGAATGTCTAGACCACACTAGGCATGTGTGGTAAAACTATGAATGAATAAAGTCTTCTATTTATTCTAGATATTTTTTTCAGTGTCCTGCTATCCTTAAACTTTGCAAGTACTTGACCTAGTCTTTGCAAGTGTAAGTAATGTTTTTGTGCCCTTTTTGATGGAGTCAATTGCCATCCTATTAATCAGTCTTCCACTATCTATGCAGTTAAGTTCCACTCTTTCAGTCTTCTTCTGGAGAAGTGGCTATGCTTCACTTAAGAAAGTTGGTAATGTTCCATGAATGACTGAAACAAGCCACTCTCTTTGCCTAGGAATGTAATTTCTGCCTTCTCCAGCCTCATTTGTTCCTATTCCTTTTCAATCCCTATGAAACCAAGTGGTACAGACCTGTTAAATGTGTTTTATTCAAGAAGGCAGCTTTTGCACCTGTCATCTTGTTAGTTCCTAAAGTTTTCCACTTCATGTTGGTTTTGTGTTCTGGTAACCAGGGTTTGGATGCCTGAGGTATGTACCTGTTAAGTTGCTCCAGTACCCCAGGTAGACTCAATTGTAAAACCTAATCAGTTTCTGCTGTATTGAATCTCTGTATATTAACTCAGATACTTGCTGCATCCTCCCGTTGGCCTAGGTGATTCCTCCTTCACCTTCTTTTGTCACATAAATTTGATGTAGGGTGTATTTCATAACAGAAGGACCATTTGTGGTTTTCCCCCTATACTGACCCACTTTCTCTGTGCAAGTCTAGAAAGCATTAAACTTTCTTTTTTTCCCCTCTCTCTTGCAGGAGATGCAGAATGCATTGGAGAGATTCTCTAAGCTTCCAGATCATCAGGATGTAGATTCCTGCATTGTAGCTTTACTTTCCCATGGTGTGGAGGGTGGGGTTTATGGCAGCGATGGCAAACTGCTGCAGGTATATTGCTGTGTCCTGGCTTGTAGATTAGCTCTTGGAAAGTAACAACAGAAAGTGGGGGGGAAAAAGAGTTGGGGTTTTGGTTTGGTTTTTATAAAAAGTGATGTGATGGGAGACTGAGGATTCACATTTAAAAAAAAATAAGATAAAAATGAAGACTTGTGGAAAGAAAAGAGCAGGAGGATGTCTATGAGAGGTTTGAGATAAAGAATGGCATTGAAGTAGGGGGAGTAATTTAATTGTCTCTTCCTTTACAAGTACTGTGCATGAACTCAAACTACTGGGAGCTGAGGGAGAGGGTGGGGAAGGGGTCTGTTTGTCACATGGTGAGTTTGGAGATAAAGGAGACTGGGGAGATAATAACCAAAATACAGGGAAGCAAGGTAAGACTGGGTTTGGCTGACAGAAGGCTGCAGTGCAGAGCATTCATTTCTTTCCTTCTCTCAGTTGCAGGAGGCTTTCCGGCTCTTTGATAATGCAAACTGTCCGTATCTCCAGAATAAGCCCAAAATGTTCTTTATTCAGGCCTGCCGGGGAGGTGAGTGCCCAAATACTGAGAGCCATTTGTTTGGCATGCCATTAAGGCTCATTTTACACGCAAGCACACCCTCACATTCAACTTGCTGTCAACTCTCCTCTTTGCTTCTCTCAGGTGTAAGTGGGACCCCTATTCACCTCCCTCTGCCCTGCTGCTGCCACTGCATCTGTTGCTCTGTAAGTGTCTTTTGCTCTGCATGAGGTGTGTGCATTGACTTGCAGACCCCAGAGCACCTTAGTGATGTAAAGTTCTATCATATCCCACTCATATCTTGAGGCTTTCTCTCGCTATGCCTGCCACAGGGGGAGAGGGGCATATGGTGCATCAAACTGCAGCACAGCATGGAGTGGGACACTAGCACTGGAGTCTCCTTCAAGGTCCTGCCTTTCTCTTGATCCCGGATGTGTTGTATCTCTTGTGCTATCAAAGTTGTCTCCAAGTTTTTTGGTTTGGTTGGTTTTTGTTTTTTTAATTCTGCTATTCCTATTAGAGAAACAGTTTAGGAGCAGAGGAAAGTTTAGGGGATTTCTGGAGCATGTGGAGGATGATTTCCTGATACAGCTGGTGAGACAGCCAGCTAGGGAAGGATGCCTGCTGGACCTGTTGCTCACAAACAGAGAAGGACTTGTGGGTGTTGTGGAGGTTGGAAGCTGTCTTGGGCATAATAGTCATGAAATGACAGCTTCCAGTTTCCGGGGAAGTAAGGAGGGGTGTCAGTGGAACAACCACCTTGGACTTCTGGAGAGCAGACTTTGACCTGTCTAGGAGACTAGTTGACAGAGCCCTGGGGAGGCAGCCCTGATGGGCAAAGGAGTCCAGGAAGGCTGGACGTTCTTCAAGAGGGAAATCGTTAAGGTTCAGGAGCAGGCTGTCCCAGTGTAAAGCTGGTGAATGATCTAGAGAACAAGTCTTAGGAGGAGCAGCGAGGGGAACTGGGGTAGTTTAGCCTGGAGAAAAGGAGGCTTAGGGGAGACCTCGCTCTCTACAGCTACCTGAAGGGAGGCTGTTGCAAGGTGGGGGTTGGTCTGTTCTCCTGTGTAGCAAGCGAAAGGGCAAGAGGAAACAGTCTCAAGTTGTGCCAGGGGAAGTTTAGATTAAATATTGGGGAAAAAGCCTTCAGTGAAAGGGCTGTAAAGCACTGGAAGAGACTGCCCAGGCAAGTGGTGGAGCCACCATTCCTGGAGGTATTTATAAGATGTGGAGATGTGGTGCTGAGGGACATGGTTTAGGGGAGACCTGGTAGTGCTGGGTTAACTGTTGGACCTAATGATACTGAAGTACTTTTCCAACCATAAAGATTCTATGATTTTACTAATTTTCTCTCCTTTTGTACCTAAGTACATCTGTATCTAACTGCCTTTCTGCTAATTAACATCTTTTTTTCTTCAAGTGTTTAGACTTATTGAGATCACTGTGAAACAGCAGATCAGAGAAGTTCTGGCTTAGAAAGCTTTTTTTTTTCCCCCTTCTTTTGCCTTGTTTCTTGCAACTGTTTCCCTTTTTTTTTCTTTTCATTTTTAGCAGAGCTTTATAGTTTGTCCTCTAATCAAGAGGATGTTTCATTCACCTCTTTAATACTCATGTTTAATCCCTATGGAGAGAAAAAAAATAAAGTCTACCTGATGTATTTTGGGGATTAAAAATGTTTGATCCTTCCAAACGTTTAGAGATACTGTAATATGCAATATGACTTGGATGTGATTGCTTTCCTTATGTTACTGATCCTTTAGATACTTTTGAACAAATGGGAATATTCAGACTCATAACAGTGTGGAATAAGTGTAATAAGTGAGAATTTGCAGCTGACCTGATTAGCTAATTTGGTTTATTTGTAATGTTACCACACAGAGTCTGTTCACATCACCAAACCAGACCTGGCCTAAAAATGTTTCCTTTAAGAGAGTGCTAAGCTTGCTATGCAAAATGCTGTACAATTGGGATACTGCAATAGGCAAAGGGTTGAAACTTGAGCAAATGAAAAGAAGAAAATTCTTCTTTAAAAAAAAAAAAAAAGAAAAAGCCTTTTTTTAACATCTCTTTTAAACCTCAGTTAATAGAGGGGAAAACTAGTTACCAAATAATTGAGCTGTCAGCAAAAATGTGTACCCTTTCATGTTAACAGTCAAAGGTTAGACTAGCCAATGTATTTTTTATTATTATTATTATTTTTCAAAACCAGCATTTAAGAGATTGTAGAAATAGTGTGGACAGTTTTAGCCTAGTAGTCCATCTCTATATGCCATGTAAGTTAGCTGGACCCAGTTAACCTATGCATTTTTCATTTTGTTTATTGTTTTTCCCTACGTTTGTAAGAGGCCTTATCTATCTTCTATACAAGACACATTAAAAAATATAGATAAAGAAGAGTTGATCCAGTCTTCTTAATTCCCAAAGGGCCTTTGCCACAAGTCTACCAAAGAATTGAAGTAGTCCACCTACACTAATGGATCAGAAACCAGTGCAATGGGGAAAGACAAATAGTTGTACTTCACTGTGACATCAAATAAGACTTTGAAGCTGCTTAACATCTGTGTTTAATGTCATAGTTCCTGCAGAAAAGTGAAGAACTCTGGTAAATAATGACAAATAGGCAGTTAGCAGTTACTTAAATCAACTGGAAAAATTGATTTTTCTTTTTTTTTACTTAAATCAATTGGCTATCAGTGAGCTTTGGTAAAATTCGAGCAGACTGGATCAATCTGAGTAGCAATTATTGGTGATACAAATTAGAGGTTAAATATATAGCAGAATATTCTGATAGGTTTAGTGCTTTAGTGCTTAAACTTTTTAGTTACATTGGTAAGTTGAAGACAAATGCATGAGGAAGACATCTGAGTCTGAAGCTTTATTCAAAAAGATTTTTAATTTATACTTTATGGGATGATGATGGTGTGGATATGTAGCTTGGCTGTAAAATGACCTGACTTTTACCTGAAATAATATATGCTGTGAACAGCACACTAAATTTTTGAGATGCTGTAGAACTAAAAGGATTTGGAGAAGGATAAAAGATACTTAAAATTTTGGTTAAAAATGGCTCACAGAAGCTTGCAGTGCAGAATAGCTCTCCACAGCTACCTGAAAGAGGTGATGAAGGAACCTGATGGAAATAATCATGGAATTTTGAGCCTTAATTATAGGCTATATCGAGCCTGCCAGACAATCCCACCCCTCCCACTGCTGCTTTCATTTGGAAGGAAAAGAGCAGTGTTGCTGGCCTAGGAACTGACCATTTCCTGTCCATGTTCCTGAGATGCCACCAGTGCCTCTGCCTGTAAAATGGTTAGAAACCCAAATGCATTTCTTAGGCACAACCTGGCAACAAAAAACTTAGTGTCATCATAACAGGAAGGCCTCTGAAGTGGATGCTTGTGCCTCCTAAGGCTCAAATCTGACCTGTGCTGTCAGGGAGTAGGTAGAATAGTGGATTCTTATCTTACAACGAAAGACTAAAAGGGCAATGTTCTACTGAAAATGTGTAAAATGTAGCTTTATTTTTCATACAGTGTAGCTGAACTGTTAAAGTTATTGCCACTTATTAGTCTAAATTACAGTGGAAACTGCATCATGTAAACAACCAGCTGAGGATATCTACACTCATTTTGATGTCCTTTCCAGGATTCATTATTTATTACATGTTCTCCAGCCTTTAACCTAGCCTATAGGTACTGGAGTTATCTCTTGTTCTTTGGAATCCAATTATTTTGATTTTTTTATTGCACAAGTTATGGTTTTGATTGAAACAAATGGTCCTGTAATCAGGATTTAGAACTAGGTGGGATATTTGGTCCATGTTTTGTTGATGGCTTTGAGGTAGATCTCGGCAAGTAAAATAGTTGTTGAGTTCTGCAGTAAGTAGGTAGTTAGCATTGCAAACAGGACAGGATAGTTTTGGATATTTCTAAGATAGGTAAAAGTGGAAAATAGAAACTTTTTAGACTAATCATCCAATCCTCCCATGCATAGTGAAGAACTGCCAGAAACTTTGCTTTCTGGTTGTCCAGCGATCTGCATAGGAAAGGGGTGGGGGTGTGTGTGGAATCAGACAGCATGTGGACTAACAGTCACATTAGGCTGAGGAGCTTCAGTGCTTATTGATGTTGATTTGTGCAGAAGAACTTTCAGATGAGTGTGACAAACAGCTGGAAAAGCTTAAAGTTCATGCAAAAGCTTTCTGCTTGATAGCATTTGTGGCACTGCTAGCCAGAGCCCAAAACTAAGGAAGTACAGGAAAACTGCATCTAATAATTCAGGATCATTTCTTCTTCCCTTTTTTTGTGTGTGTGTTTTTGTTTTTTTTTGGGTTGTCTTTGTTTTTTTTGTTGTTGTTGTTCCCTCCTCCTCTCCCCCTCCTTATTTCTTGCCCCTCCTAGATGAGACGGACCGGGGCGTGGATCAAAGAGATGGGAAAGGACGGTCAGATTCACCAGGCTGTGAGGAAAGTGATGCAAACAAGGAAGAAAATCTCAAGCTGCGTCTGCCTACGTGCTCTGATATGATCTGTGGATATGCTTGTCTGAAAGGTACTGGGGAGAAGCCAGAATTGTTAGGTCATAAGGAGGTTTTATGTGTATGATGAAACTTCTGATTGACAGACACACTTTCTTCTCAGGCACCGCAGCCATGCGGAACACCAAGCGTGGATCCTGGTATGTTCAGGCTCTCACCTCTGTGTTTGCCGAGGACTCCCAAGACACTCATGTGGCTGACATGTTGGTGAAGGTGAGCTGGAGCATCATTCCTCTCCTCCACTTACCTGGTTTCTGAAGAACCTTCCAGTGCTTCAGATTGCTAGGATTAATCTACTATTAAAACACCTGTTCTTGCCTTGTTTGTAGCAAGAATTATTACTACTTGTCCTGCCTATGTATATTTAAGTACAGTTCCACAGCAGTTTATCCCAAGTAAAAATGCTGTTTCTTCGACTCTTCCTACTTTGCTTGTGCAATCACATGGTGAACTTACAACAAAAACTCACCTGGCTTGCCAAGAATTACTTTTCTTGTGTAGAATTCATTTTTTTTTGAGCTGCATTTATTCTCTGAACTGTCTCACCATATAGTGCACAAGCATTAGTACTCACATAAGCTGAGGAAGAGGTAGTGAAGACATCAGTGTAACCCCCACAACTTGATCTGCTATGGAACACACCCTACTTCTTAATCCTTCTAATTTAGAAAGACAATACATAAAGGGCTGTTTAATAAACTAAACAGAATAATCTGAGTATAGATGGCAATGACATTTTTCTTACTTCTGTCTTCTTAATCCTTCCAGTCATTTTATTTATTTTTATTTATTTTTAATCTCACATCTAGGTGAATAGGCAAATCAAGCAACGAGAAGGTTATGCCCCAGGCACAGAATTTCACCGCTGCAAGGAAATGTCAGAATATTGCAGCACGCTCTGTCGGGACCTTTACCTGTTCCCTGGCTATTTGCCAGCAAAATAACCCTGCCAGCTCTGTTGGAAGAGAGATACTGCCAAAGCTGAACTTCTAGTATGAATGTCTACATTCTTCATTCTTATGGGCTGTGACATCAGATTCACAAGCAAGAAATGCTTGCTCCTCTCTGGCCACTCCAATTCTTGATGTCTTTTTCTAAAATAAGCTGGCAGTTCTCTTTGTAATCTGATTCAGTTCAAGATTTATAATTCTAATATCCTGATTTATTCCATATGTATGGAAATGGATGGAAAGAAGATCGGCACTGGAACTGGAAAGAAGTGGAACAGCCTTTAGGAGGAGACATAAGGATATTTGTAAGCAAAGGGAAATGGACTATTTGTACAGTTTTTTAAAAGTCAAGCCTTTCTGAAAGGAAAATGATTTGTTAAATGCTACTCATGCTTCTATTTGAAAAATTTTTAAACACTTTCTGCCTGGTTCTTCATGCAGGACAATCCTGTGCACGTTATAAAAGGGCTCCCTTGTTAAAGAGTACTTTCCCTCTCTAAAATGGAAGGTTATTGTTTGCAGTACTTGACACTTTCCTATCCATTTTAATCACTTAAGTCTGTTTTTGCATGTTCCTTCTGTAGCCATGTAATCAAGAAAACTACAGGACATACTAGCTCATTAACAAAACAAACATAGATCCAGATTTCTCATCCAGACAACTCTGCCTCCATAAACTGCCCCAGAACTAGTCTTGAATCTAGAAATTCTAGTTTAGCTCCCGTGAGTCCCAAGAGTGACCAACTGCCTGGAATGTTACTTTTGAGGAATTTGTTTGCCATAGTACCTGTGTGTCACAACAGGCATAGTATTCAATACACCAGCTTCTCAGGAGTCTATAAATTGCACTGTACAACTGGATCCCTGCAACCCTACACCCTTGTACAAAAGGATCTTTTGTCTTTTGTTTAATTAACAAAAATATTCAAGGCAGCTCGTTACAGTCTCCACATGTTGCTTGGATTATCACTGCAGTTTGTTTCCCTTGTAAATGAAAGGGAAGCGTTTCACATTATTACCCTGTTATGTGAGATTTCTTTCTTCAGCCACGATCATTTAAAGCTGTTTGTTAAGCTAATACTGCTTGCAAAGTGATGTCAACTGGTCGGTAAGAAATGCTGTGGCATTATTCATCACTTCTGTTGGAAATTTCCTACAGAGTCTCTTCATGCTGTAATTTGCCTCTTGCTTGTGTCCGGTTGCAGTCACTCCCATTAGATGTGACGTGGGAGATGGGCATTGTTCTCTTTGTGGTAGAGGCTAAATTCTGCTATACTGGGTTACATATGGACTACTCTGTCACTTGAGCCATCAATCATCTCCATTTTCTAGTTGGCATAGTTCCTGGCTTACTCTTTTTATGTAAGTGGGACTTAAAATTGGTTTTTTTAATATAGGAATTCCTGTTATGAATAGGAAGCACAAAAGGGAGGCTGAAAAAGTGAACATGTGCTTTCTTTATTCTGCCTGGGAAGATGAAAGCTGTGTTCCCTTCAGCTGACAAAGGTGCAGCATTAACTTGCATCTTGCACTTACCACACCATGGTGAACAGGATAGAATCACACTTGCCAATTGGTGCCTTACTCTGAAGTTTTAAGATACTACTTTAGGGGCTGTTGTACCTCCCTGGAGTACAAACACTTATCCCCGTGTGTTCCCTCTTGGAAATGGTGCAATATTTTCCAGGTGGGTTTATTGATGAAGCAGTCCACCCTCATGGATTAGATTTCTGTAGGATTGCATTAAAGGTGCATTATCACTGCCACTTTTGTATATTCTTTTTGTATACTTGTATTTTACTGCCTTGAGGTGTCAAAATAAAGAATCATTGTGTGATTATTCTGTGCAGGAAGAGAATGAAACAAGAATCTCCAGAGAAGTCCTAATTGACCATTGTCAGAGGAGCAGCAGCCTGGGTAAGGCAGGTTTCACTAGGAATGAGTACTAGGATCTACTCAGTGCAGTACAACCTAGTGTTGCTGCTTTTGCCAGTTCTACGTACAGAATTCTCTCTTGTGAAGGTTTGATATTCTCTGCATTTTGTACCTTGTTTATGGTCACTGTGTTAGGTATAACTTAGTGTTCAGACTGTATTTTTTCAGAAATTTAGGCCTGGGTACTTAAATTCTTAAGAAGACACAAGCTGTGTAATTCACTTATCTCAAAAGAGCTCAGAGTTGTATTCAGACTTCTCCAACTTAAGAAAAAAATAACTGGAATTGCTGGGGGTTAGGCTACTGCTTTTTTAATGTTATTTTTTTCTTTGTCATTCCTAAAAGTTCTGATTCAGCTGTAAAATGAAGAGAAACAGTAACACCTTCCCTAGAAACCATTCTTTGACAAAGGTGAGCGTGGTGTTGCACTGAAAATATTTAGACCTGGATCTGTAAAACACAATCTAGCTAGCTGTTAGTAATCAGCCACTTGTAAAGTGACTTAAAGGGTGAGTGGAAAAGGTCACACTGATCTTGGGCTTAAATTTTGTAAATTGATTTTGGGTAGAAATAACCAGTTAAAGGATGTTAGAAACTGCCACTGCCCTTAGCAGCTCTATTGCTTGAGTATTCTTCCTGCCCAGCCCAGCAACCCTGGGCTTTCCCTCCCAGGCTCGTGGCTGTAGCTGCTCCTTTTCTATTTGCAGGTTCAAAGGTAGGAAGGCTGAGATGGTTGTAGGGGCAGAGGATGGTGCCAGGGCCAGCTGTGCAAGCTGCAACAGAGAAGGCATTGCCTTCAGCAGCATCTAGCTTCAGTGCGGCTAGGACTCGAAGCACAAATAGAGCAAGCCCCCTCCCCTTTCCCCACTTTGCCTGGTAAGAATTGAAGTTCAGTAGTGAAAGCTCTCACACTCCCACTCTCCATTCACAAGCACATTCATGAATCAATCCAGAGAGCATGACCAGTCTTTCCCATTCCATCCAGATTTTCAGCCTTATTAATGGCTTCATGGGTCTGCTACCTGCTGGTTAGTCCAGCAGTATGTTTGCTGGTGAACGTGTGCACTGCTGTGCTTATCCCACAGGCACTGCACGCTCGTAGGTCCCACTGAATACCTGTAATAGCCCTGACCAGACCCAGGGCCCCTTGCTTGTTGGTTACTCCAGATTGAAGTTTGCCACAAAAGTCTTAAGCATGCATCCTGGGTCTGGGGGAAAATGCAGACACCTCCTAGCAGCTGGCACCCACTGCCAGGGCTGTGATCCACAGTCCTACTGTAGCTTCTGGTGCTGAGCCCCCCAGCTTCACCCTACTCATGCGGGTCCCCACAGCTGCTGATCCCAGACCATGTGCTGGTCCCTTCCTAGAGGTTGGAGTGGGCACTCACCCACTCTTTTTGCTGACACCACAGGCCTGGGGTGCCTACACCCTGGGTCCAGGTGCTGGCACCAAATCCCCGGGTCTGGCCTGTAGCTAGCACTCCAGGCTCCCAAGGAGATGATCCAGAGAGCTATGGCTTCTCCAGCTACTGTTGCTGAGACCCAATGTCCTTCTGTTGCTGGCCCCAAAGCCCCCTGGTTTGACTACAGTTGCTGACCCCAAATTCACTCATGCCAGTCTCGCCAGTTGATAGAAGATAGGACAAACTCCTGGTCAGGAGCATCACTTGCTCAGACAAGCATGCTGACCAGCCGTGATTTTCAAGCTGGCCCCTTTCCCTCTATTCCCTACTTTGTTCCTCTCTCAGTAACTTCTGTGTAGTCTCACAGGCCCAAAGCCTTGTATTTCTCCTTTCCCTTTTCCTATCAGAAAGTTCAGGCTGGCCCTCTTCAAAGCTGTGCCTCAAACAGTTCCAGGAGACATTGGGTGTTTTGCATGATCTTTGTTAGCCCTGGCCTCTCAGGTCTGGGTGGTTTTGTTTGTGGCTTCCCTCCTTATCATCACCTTCTGCACTGAAGAGGTCCTTGACTGGTTAACCTTAATAAAGGAGATGTTTTCTTTTACCTTTCACATAGCTTACATGGCCCACCTCTATTTAGTGGGAGAAACAGCTGAGGAAGTCATGATGTTGCCCTAAGTAACTGTCTGCTTTCCTTAGATGTAGAATTTATCAATTTCCCTGACTGAACAGCTTTAGAGATAACAGGGAAAGAAACAAAACAAACCAACCAGCAGCATCTGCAAAAAGACCCATGGCCTGTATTATCTGCTCTGTCCCACACAGACCTCTGGGCTTCCTACTGCCTCAGGAGACAGGGAACAGTAGCTACGATTCAGCTGAGGGGGAACCTTGTCAGTGTCCTGAAGACAAGGGTGCAGAGGACAGAGCCAGGCTCTTCTCCATGGTGCTCAGTGACAGGACAAGAGGTAACAGGCACAGCTGGAACACGGGAGGGTCTGTCTCAGGGAAGACCTTTTCACTGGTGAAGGCAACTGAGCCCTAGAGCAGGTTACCCAGAGAGGTTGCAGACTCTCCATTCTTGCAGATACCCAAAAGCCATCTGGATATGGTCTTAGGCAACTGGTTCCAGGGGGTGCTGCCTCCACAGGGGAGTTGGACCATATGACCTCCAGAAAACCATCCCAGCTCAACCATTCTGTGATTCTGTATGAAAAAGACACTGACTGTTGGTTGGGCCAGTGGATGAAGTTTCACGAAGACACAAAGACAGAGATGAAGGCTATTTGTTTCTGTCGAGGTGGTGTGGCCAGGGAATCAGCAACAATGGGTATGCTTTAAGGCAAACTATGTTAAATGTGAGGACACCGTGTAATTTATATAAGAAATAGTCTTCCAAGGCCTACTGGGAGAACTTGCCTTCTCAGATGCTTACACTTCACAAAGTTGTCCCCAAACCAGGTTGTGGGAATAATCCTGCTCAAGTTGCAGGATGGTTCTCTTGTCTCTAGTTTTGGTAATACTATTTATTTCTTTCCTCCACTTCCCTGGTGTCTCTATCATCAGCTCCCATTCTTTCTGTGGTCCACTGTTGACCCCTTCTGAATGCAGTGAAGAATGATATTGACTAAGAGAGGAGAAGGAAACCCTACCTCCTGTTAATTTACTGAGCTGTCCTGGTGCCAGGGTAGCAGAGAGATATTAAAGGAGGGAAGCGGCTGCTGTGTCCAAGCACAGACTGAACAGGAGGGGGCAGGGAGTCTCTGGTTACACTCCCTCTCTGTCTTTCCTTCACCAGTAACCTTCTCTCTCAGGGCACTCAGTGGGATTTTAGCTGAAGCCTTGCGCCTGTTTACTCCATGATTTTGCTGTGGAGAGCAGAAGGGAGGACATCACACTGAACCACTCCTACTCCACAGGACATTGTCTCGGGGGATATGACTGGGGATGCCTCTCCAACAAAAGCCTTCCGATACCGACAAACTCTGGTGAGTACAACACTTGCAAGAAGACAGAATGTTTCCTATGTGCTCGTTCTTGCCTTCTCTGCTTTAAGGGGCTATGCACTTTATTTGCCTATGAATATCTTTCCCTGTGTGCATTCTGAAGAATCGGTGAGGGTTCTGCCTGAGCATGTGACCCAGCAGTGTCTTCCTCCAAGAGAGGATGAGGCCATATACTCCTTTTCTCAGTATGAAAACAGTATAGTTCCTAATCCCCATGGGTGAAAAATTGACATCACTGAATTTACCAGACAACGAAAAGATTCTGGACACCTAGTAGGGATGCCTAGGCTGCAGAGCTGTATAGAAATGCAGCTGCTGGTGGTGGATGTCTTTCCTTTTTCCAGACAGCCACAGATAGGGCACCGAAACCTTTCCCTGCCCTTTGTTACAGCTCCCAGAAGATGTGGTTAGGATTCTGCCATGCTGAATGTTCATGGGTGCTGTGAGAACACGGAGCATGTTACTTTATGCCATTTTGGGGGCACAGCCCACTGCTTTGTTTTATACTTATTTGGATGCAGCCCATTGCCATACTTTCTGGTTTGGGTAGTTTTAAGAGATTAGTGTCAACTAGGAGAACAAAATGTTACTGCATCTTATGAGTCCTCATCTTTCTCCAGGCAAGCTGAGGTAGCAGTTTGTACTGCATCTAAAAAGCCACTTCTTTTGGTCACTGAAGTGAGAAATAGCATTATACGCTCCAGATTGATTGAGAAACATCCTGAATGGAATCCCAGCCTCTAAAAATGAATGGTGGCCTGTAGGTACCTGAGCATGCAAAGTTTTGGTTGGAGTGTATAGAGACAAATAAGACTGTGCTGGGGCTGAGGAAAAGATGGAATCTCATCTTCTTTGAGCTAATGCAAAGAAAGATGAAGAGAGTTTTTATAGAAGCTAAACACCTAGTTTACTGAAGGCAATGTGTGGTGGCTTTTGGGAACAGAAAGCTGAGGTGAAGACCAGTGCAGTAGCTTTCAGTCCAACATTTTCTGCTGCTGAGTCCTGCTCTTGTGTATGATGTAATGCCTTACAGACAANCCATGTCCTTCTTGTAACAGGGGCTCCTGCTGAAGAATTGTATCATCCTTAGTGTGGCCATGTATCTGTTTGTGACCCAAAGCTTGACTTAAAATCCAGACTTACGTAACAAGTGTAAATTTCTCAGTGCTCTACACAGGCACATCACAAACACATGCCCTCAGCTCAACACTTCATCTCTGTTTATCACTTGTCAAGCATTAATATTGCTGAAGTAGTCATCACAGTGGAAAGGCTGGATTATGAAACATTTCATTTCTGTTGGCCTGACTTTCTGAAGCACGCTACCAAGAAGTAACATTCTCAGTGTCAGGATCGAGTAGCACCAACACTAAGGCACTGAGACTGGGCTTGATACACGACACAACGGGACTGCAGTGGCCTGTCTGCACACCATACAAACGTGTAATGCTGGGGGGGAGAACAAGAATAGGGTTCTGAGATCAAAAATTCAAACGGAGGTGGTTTCTGTGCTGATCAAATTACACGAAGTACTGAACTATAAGGAAATAAATACTCCAGCCTGGAACAAAAGCAGTGGCAAAGGAGAGAGCATGAGACAGCAAAAGATGCAGAAAGAGCAAGTGTGCTACTTGGAGAAATAAATCTATTTTCTCCTGTAACCAACAAACTCCTGAATCGCCAGAATTGTCAGGTTTAGATTCTTTAGTTTGGTCAGAGTATTTAGACTAGTGAATGCTTATGGAAAGGCACAACTGGTATTAGATTTCTTGAGTTCAAAGAGCATAATCTGTATAACTGGAGCTAAGGCAAGTCTTTGACAAAATATTTGTACATTACTAAATAGTTGTTTGGGAGAGAAAGGAGTCAATGTACTGCATCACCTGAATTTCGTATTAAATTTATCCCAGCCCTTGAGAGCTTTTTTTGGCTCCTGGCTGGGATTGTGTAATAAATGATAGCTGTTTGATCCCCAAGTGTCTGTATGGATAACCCCCAAATGCTTAGTTCTTTAATTGAATTCAAGTCACCCACATCCCTGATAAGTTTTATAAGGAGGAAACTATGCTACAACCTATTTCATTAGAGAGGTGAATAAGAATTTGGGAACTCTTCAAGAATGACCATATGTACTTGAGTCCTTCAGTATCACAGGCAGAGGAGCAGCTAATCACTGAGAGCAGCTAATTGCTGGATCTAATACAGGCACCAGTGCTAAGCAGGCACTGAACCACTAACCTTAATGAAGGGTGAATTATTTATCAAAACAAGAAAAATCAAAAACTGTTATAAGGATTTGTTAGAAAGTAAACAAGGGACTGTAATTCTGGGTGTAGGTGCCCCAAGTGGATCCCAGAAACTTTTGGGACTTGAGTGTCTTAGCAATTTACAAATTAAAATGTTATCTTTCGGAGCCTGCTCCTGTCGAGTATCGTCATCACCTCTATCCTTTCCATGGAGTCACTCGTGTCAGTTCTTTCTTGTTTAGTGAGTGAGCAGTAGCAGAGAGCTCTTCCAAACTAATGCTACATGCATCAGTTTTCAGATATAAAGCAATCCCTGCTCTCTGTACGTGCTGGTCTGTGGTAAAAGAGAGATGGTAGGTCAAAGACTGTAGGAATGACTTCTGTGCTCCTCTGATTAGAAAATCTATTTTGGTGTCACAGTCCAAAACCCAAGTCCCTTATGAAGCCCTTATGCCTTGGAATGAGGAGAGCTGGTAGACTGGGTAGTTGCTGGTCAGCTTTCAAGGTCACAGATCATCTGCATAAGAGTTCTGAGTCAGCTGACCATTTCTTGTCCTTCAATCCCTTCTGTGATTAAAGTATCTCTCTTATCTGTTATACATAACATGCACACTTGATTAATTTTTTCTCCTCCTGGCTCAGTCTTTTTCCATTTCTCTCCCATATTCTCTTTTAGCCATTTCTTTCCCAGGTGCTCCTTGCCATTCTCTTGCTGTCCTCACATACCTTTTCCTCACTCTTGTCTTCTGCTGTGTCTCCTCAGTTTCTCTGCCCTGCCTGCTCTCAGCATATATGAAGCCAAGTGTTGGGTTTCACAGCTGTGTTTTTCTCTGCGCCTTCCTCACATCACTGCCATGGGATTCTGTTCTAAAAATATCCCATGTGACCCTTTCCCTGTGCTGTCCCAAGGCAGAAGGGGGATTCTCCACAGCCCTCCTCTCCTCTTTTTCTTTTTTCAAGATGCTGTCAATCATACCAAAAGTAATGTTAGAAAGCAGAAGAGACCTGGAGAACTGAGGTCATGAGAAAGATCACTTGTGCAGATTTCTATTGCTAATTCCAAAGCTGGAGAGGACAAAAGATGCAGATGAGTACAGGGCCAAGCTCTACAGGGCAAGATGTAGACTGCTGACAATTAGAATAGAAAAGAAAGACATTTATTCTTCTGTTTCTTGGTGTCTGACTGAACGTGCAGGCATTTATGAGCATAACCAACACCGATTAAGGGACAAGTTTTAGCTTCTTATATTCAGTCTTGGAGGGAGGAAAGAGAGTTGGTTCTTGTATACTGCCAGTATCTGTTGGCTCACAGGCTGAAACTAACAGAGGAGAAAAGCAGAGGTGTATTGCCCATCTTCCTGTAAGTCGACTGGTATTTAGTATCTGCTGAAGCAAAAGGCTTCCCAGCCACTTCTCCACCATATCCACCTTGCTGTTTACTTCCCCTTGCTTTGGCATCTAATGACTTGGTTCTGTAGGCATATTCGAAGATCTGCATTGATTTCTCTTTGTGGGATTGAAGAACTAATAGCTTCCCTTATCAAATTCACTGCAGAAATCAGCGTTAGGGTCTTGTCCTGGCTGCATGATGCTTGGGTGAGTGGGTTTGAATGCACTCCCCTGCAATGCACACGTAGTCTTCTCTCTGAGAAGAGCCAAGTTCTGTCTTGTCTACACCTTTCCTCTAAGTTGTGGCAAACAGCAGATAGATCCTCCTCAGCCTCCTCTTCTCTGGGGTGAATAAACCCATCTCCTTCAGCCGCTCCAGTCAACAACACAGGCAAGAATTCCTGATGTGACACCCACACCTGCATACCAGTGCTCTTCAGCACTGACTTTAATTGCTTTTCCCATGGAGAAAGCTTGATTTAGCAGTAACATGTGCAGCAGAAATGGCACCAAGGACTTTGCCTGCCACTCAGCACCAGCTTGCCTGGCTGTTGGTCCATATTATCCTTGTACTGAACGGTGGGAGCACTTGCAACCCTACAGGTGCAGGTTGCCTGTAGGCACCTTGCCCTAGATGGCACCATCCTGGCTGGGTGCTGCAAGGGGCCTTTTCTGCTACTTGCAAAAAAAAAGGCTTACTTTTTTTCTCACCCATTTCCAACATCATTGAGGTACTGGGCTCTGTCATGAAAGTGTCCCAAGCTGTATCTTTTAATGTGTTATTTCCAAGCAATCTGAGGTGTCCAGGTACAAAGTGGAGATTTCACATAGCAGGAGCTAACTGAACAGCAGTGAGGTTGTTTCTCAGCACTGCAATTCTCTATTCCTGAGGAAGCTCTTTTACCTGTAGCACAGTAGCAGTAAAAACATCTTCATACTTCAGCGAGTTTGTTTGTTCAGCTACGTGTCCCTTACTTATACTGCTATAAAATTTATCTCTTCCACAAATTGTAGACCTCCTGTCCAAGCAAATAAATGCCAAGGGCTGGCAGCATGCTGATCAATCTAACCCTTGCCATTGATCTCATGCTGTGAAAAGTCAACTAACCTACTTGTGTGTAAGTGACATAAGAGGCCAGCCCCTGTTTCTTTGAAACCTGGTGGGGTAGTTGCAATCCATGAGCTTTTTTACGTGGACCAAGAAAGTACATCATTGTTTTGCCAGCTGACAATTGCAAGCTCCTTTGGTAGTATAGCAGATGAAATCATTTCAGACAAGTCTGGGGCAGGGGGAGGACAGAAAGACCATGTACTAACATTCCTGATGCTTTAAAAACTTCAACCTGTTGCTGGTAAAATTGTCAAGAATGGTAGTAGAGGGGCAATGGGAATAGAGAGGTTACTGCCCAAGCTGTACAGCAGGTGGCATAGAAAGTACAGTACATGAGAAATGCTGCATCCATACAGAAATCTACAGTGAATACAAATCCTCAGGGTAAACCTGGCTATGGTTGTGAAACTCCACAAAATGACAGCAAAGTACCTGGCCATGCTGGAGAGAAGCTAGCAGGAAACACTACATTTTGTGACTGCTTGCTTTAGTGAAGTAGCAGGAAGTTGCTTCTGAAGTTGGTGCTGTTAGTATGGATAGAACATCTTCCACGCACTTGGGTGATGTGATGGTAACTGTTAACTCACCTGGTGAACACAGAGGGAGGACAGACACAGGCTACTGATGGTGAGGTTACTTTATCAAAAGATAATTGCAGCCCCATGGAGAGGGGCCACCATGGCATCCTGGTGGACAATATGTCCTCCATGGAACAGCAATGTGTCCTTCTGGCCAGGAAAGCCAATGGTATCCTGGGGTGCACAAAGAAGAGTGTGGCCAGCAGGTCTGGAGATGTTCTCTTCCTCTTTTACTCTGCACTAGTGAGACGACTTTTGGAGTTTTATGTTCAGTTCTGGTCTTCCCAGTTCAAGAGGGACAGGGAAATACTGGAGAGTCCAACAGAGAGCTACAAAGACACTGAAGGGACAGGAACATCTCTTACAAGGAAAGGCTGAGAGCCCTGGGGCTGTTTAGGCTGGAGAAGAGAAGGCTGAGAGGGGATCTTATGAATGTTTACAAATATCTGCAGGGGGGGTGTCAAGCAGAAGGGGCCAGGCTCTTTCCAGTGGTGCCCTGTGATAGGACGAGAGGCAATGGTCACCAACTGGAACACTGGAAGTTCCACCTCAACATGAGGAAAAACTTCTTCACTGTGGGGGTGACAGAGCCTGGAAGAGGCTGCCCAGGGAAGTTGTGGAGTCTGCCTGTTTCACTGTTAAAAAGAAATGAGTGCTTTTAACAGCTACAGAAAAACACATATTCATTTGTGAGTATGTAGTCTATCTAGGTAGATCACAGTCCTGCAAAGAGACTTCAGAATTAGATGAAGCTTTCTTCAGACAGCTGAACAAGCCTCGTGTTCACAGTACCTGGAAGCAATCTGCTAGAACAACAATGCAACAGGGCACAAGCAATCCAGAAGGTGTCTGGACTGCGTTGTCAAGTTCTTAATATGGATAATTAAGGGGACAGCAAGAGGAGGTGCTCTGCTGAAGATCATACTTACAAAAAAGGAAGGACTGGTTCAGGATGTGAAGGCCCAGGACAGCCTCAGGATCTGAGGAGGCAGAAGGGCTAAAAAGTTCAGGAGAGCAGTCCTGCTCTTCAGGGATCTGCTTGGAAGAACCCCACCGAATATGACCCTGAAGAGGATGTCAGGAGAGTTAGCTCATGTGCAGGAATCATATCCTCCAAGCTCAGGAATGATCCATCCTGATGAGCTGGAAACCAAGCAAAGGCATCATGAGGCCTGCATGAATTAACAAGAGCTCTTGACTAAACTCAAACATGAAAAGGTGTACAGCAGTGTCATGTGACCTCGGAGGAATACAGAAACACTGGCCAAGTGTGCAAGGATGAGGCTAAGAAAGCAAACGCTCATCTGGAGTGCAGCCTGGACATGAAGGGCAACAAGAGTGGCTTCCACGGGTGTATCAGCAACAAAAGAAAGGTGATGGAAAATGTGTGCCCTCTAATAAAGAGGCAGGGGACCGAGTGACAAAAAGCAATGGCCCTTATTGGAAGAGGATAAGGTCAGGGAACATTTAAAGAAACTGGACATACACAAGTCCATGTAACCTGGTGTGGTGCAACAACAAATGCTGAGGGAGTTGGTGAGCTTCATTGCAAGGCTGCTCTCAATGATCTGTCAAAAGTCATGGGAATTGGTAGTGGCTACTGAGTACTGGAAGGAAACAAATGTCCCTCCCATCTTCAGGAAGGGCAAGAAGTACAGCAAACTACAGGCCGGTCCACCTCACCTCTATCCCCAGGAAGGTGATGGAGCAACTCATCTTGGTAACCATTTCCAGACACATGAAGGACAGGAAGGTGACTGAGGGTAGCCAGCATGGAGTTACGAAAGGAAAAGCCATGCTTAATCAGATGACAGTTGGGTGGATGAAGGGAGAGCAGTGGATTTTGTTTATCTTTACTTTAGCAAGCCTTTTGATACTGTCTCCCACAACATCCTCATGGTTCACTTTCTTCACATCACTCATTTTATTCATGTCCACCCTTTATTTCCCTTTCCAGCTTAGGAGGTTCACATCTGCTTCCTCCTACAGAAGCTTTTCCACAATTTTCACCATCCTCTGAAACTCTTCCAGTTCTGCTGTACTCATTTTGAGACTGGGGGAAACAGAAATGCAAATACTACTCCAGATGTAGTCACACATCGCATTTAATTTGGTCTTCTTTTCTAGCTTTAATGTAACTATTTCACCCATCATTTTATCACTCAGTCATCCTGTTAAGGTCCTTAAACAGTTCCTCAGTCAGCCTTTACTTCTACTTCTCTGAATAACATACCAACAAACCATGAGCTCTTTTCCAGGCAAGAGAGGTATTTAATATTGCACTGCTTGGCATCGTTTATTATCAGCAGTAGAGGACAAGGCACTAAACATACACTGCTCCTGTTCCAGTTCCATATAGAAACAGGGCATGTTGGAAATTCCATTTCCATTAATTGGAAGTCCATAATGCTCCAGGCCCACCAGGTAAAAGAACTGCAGATTCATCTAAGCTTTCCAGGAAGGGTGAAAGCAAATGCAAGGTTAAGCACATTGCAGCTCTGCAACACAGCAGTGACAGGAGAACCAGCCAGTGCATAGGATCTCTGTTTTAGGCTACGTGCAAATCTTTCTCTTGGGAAGATAAGACAAGGGCTAAGTAAATTTCTCCTCCTGCCCTAGCATGTGTTTTTATGCTTCATGTCAGGGTGTACATTGTAAGCTGAGATGATCTATTGACTGTCGCATGTAACAGCTTCTTACTCAAACGTTGCTTCGCTGGCTTATGGTGATTTAATTTTGAGGCAGTTGGGAAGGTTCAGGCCAGCACTGAAAAATCTGAAATTACAGTGTTCTCTCTTCTTTAACCCAGTGTATTCTCTCTCTTTCAAAAGCAGTCTCAACTGCTATTCTTGCATGACCCCTAAAGAGTTTGGGTTTATGGGTTTGGGTTTTTTTTCAACTGCCCTCATACCAAAAGTTAAAAGACCAGACTTGACACTTTGTCTGGAAATGTGGAATAAGGGAGACAAAGAAGTTCAAGGTCTGATCATTACTGGCTTTTGATTAGACAGGTGCACAGTGTGAGGCAGCCTTTCTGCACTGGGCTCATGTAGAGTAGCCTGTTCCAGCTCTTCATAACAAGCTCACAGAAAGAGAGATTCAGAATATCTGTAGGCAGTCCTTCCCCATAGTTCCTTTCCCTCTCCATTCAGTTCTAGCCCCGAGCTACCCCCATGTCACCTTATTCTTTACTTTTACTGTTCCATCGCTGTGGGAAACTGCTCAGTTGGAAGAAAGATTTGCCGAGTATAGCTCACTTATTATTTCTTGATGTGCTGTTTTTTCCAGTCTTGTTATATTCTAGTCGCCCATCTAACTCCTGATACCATATAGAACCTGATTATCCTTATAGCAAATACATAGTATACTATTAGTATCATGAATTAACAACACACCTCAGATACTCTGGCAAGAATCCTTCTGCAAGGATTTTGGACTATTTCAGAATCTCTGGCAACCCCTTTTTACAAGTGTAAAAGGCTTCTCTCTTCTTCTCCCCACTTTTCCAGGTCAGTGTGTTTGGGTTTGTAGTAAGTAGATGTTGTCTAAAGAGGATGAGCAATCATCAGCTGATAACATTTTGCTACCGAATGTGGAGGACTCTAGGACTGACACAGTATATTGGCTGACTCTTCATGCTTTTCAGGGTGAAGGTTTACAATATAGCATGTTCTAATGGCGGGTAGATATGAAAAGGGGCAGACTTCATTTCTTCCCTCTGTTGTAAAGAGTGAGGGACAGGCCAGCTGCAGGAATCAGGCTTCTGATGATGAACATGAAGATTATCAGCACACTTTGGGACTGAAGATTTAGGAGAAGATTACAGGTGCAGAAGCATATATTATTCAGGTCATTTCTATGAATTATAGTGAAGCTACAAAAATTCTGTATCCTTCACTGCAGATCAGAGTCTATAAACAATCAAATTCCACGTAGAAAGCAAATATGGTTCACTTTACAGTAGCAAAACAAGAACCAAAGTAGTGGTACACCTACTGCTATGCAAATTTTAGCATTATGAGTAATAACACGTAGGACCAGTTTCTTGTCCCAACAGGCATATTAAAAGCTTTGTGGCAGACAATCAGTGGGAAATTGTAACACCACAGGACAAGACATGCAGAAGAATAAGGTGAACCATATTAATGACAGAGTAGTGCTATATGCTGGGGAGAACCTGGATCAAACTAATGAACTCAGCATCTGACTAGGTTGAAATTTCAGAACTAAATAGGAAGTGTCTGGTGTTGGATCCTCATCACCACCTTCTGAACCTAGACTGCAACACTGTGGTATGTTGATGGAGATCAGAGACCCAGCTAGAGCAGAAGTTACAGTAGTAACAAAAAATTGTGCAACAACCCCTAGGAAGTCTGGGTAAATGTCACATGGGGATGTGAAGTAGATGCAGCCAGTGATTGTGGAACCATCAGCTAGAAAGGCCACATAAGGTGACTATATTCTGCACTAAACAATTCAACTTCTTAGTTGAAACCAGTACTTCGTGACCACAATGCCCTTGGCATCAATACCCTCGTGGAAGCAACAAGAATTCAAGTCCACTAGAGTGAGTCAAACAGAAAAACACATAAAAATGAAGAAGTCTTTTAATCAATTGAGACACATTACCAAAAAACCCCCAAATGTTTCCATAAGACATGGAGTTTACTGAAGGATGCTGTTTTGGTAGATAAGGAGTACAGGTCCACATAGAAAGCCTTCAGTCCTTCTTTTATTAGTGTCACATCCTTAAAAGGAGTTCTGTTCTCTGCCAAGATGCAGATGATAGGCTTCCTAGAAGCCTCTTTTTCTCCAAAGTGTAGAGGAAATATGTGGTATGATCTGTCTTGTAATCATAGAATCATAGCATGCCTTGGGATGGAAGGTCACCTCTAAAGGTCATCTAGTGCAAGCCCCCTGTCATAAGAGGGACATCCTCAACTAGATCAGCTTGCTCAGGTCTTCCAAAGGAGCTGCGTGAATGACCAGAAAAAAGCCCATACCAGGGCAAACTTCCAAATCCTACAGCTTATCCCACTCCTCCCAACTCTCACTGTAGAAAGATGGATCATAACACCCAGCCAGCTCCAAAACCTGTTGCAGCTGCCCTGTTGCCACAATATTCTGCTGGCAGCCATCTCTGTGTGTAGCTGTGGCAAGGTAGCCAGGCACTCATCATCTCCCCAAGCCTTTGGTCCGTGGTCCTACAATGCCCATGTTAAAATGGCCAGTAGGCCAGCAAGAAGTTACAGTAATCCTCATGGAGTGGATGGTTGTCTGGAAGGACAACAACTCAGTGTCAGAAATGTCTGTGCAAGAAATGTACCAGTGCAAGATGCAGATTCTGTCTAGTCAGGGGTGGCTCAGGCAGATCTCTTCCATTTGGACATAGGTGACAGAAGCACCCTGTTTGGAGGTGCTACCAGGTGTCCTTTAGGGAGCGCTGACCTCCTGCCTTCTCAATGACTTCTGCCTCTTATTTCCAGCACAGCTCTGCGAGCAGGGCAGAAGCAAAATTCACAGCCAGGGCCTCACACTTCTGAGAAAGGCATCCTGATAAAAATGACATTGCAAACCTGGTATCAAAACACAGATATTAAAGATGTTAATGCACTTCCAAGCAGATCTGAATGTGCAGCAGCTGATTTAGTACAACGATCATGTTCCCCAGCATTCAAGACTATAGGTCAAGAGAGGACAGGGTTGTAATGATGAGTGTGGCAAAACTCAGTATGAAATTGTATAGAGAGACATGTCTCTCCAAGTGGTCCTGCCACAAAGTACACTAAGATTGCCAGAACGAAGGTCTTAAGTAGGAACACAATGGAAAATCCTCCTTCCCAAAGCAAGGACAGTATCCCACCCCCCCAGAGAACTTCCCTCCATCCCGGGTGTTTAATGAGAGGATTATGAACTGTTCCAGTCAGAGGGAGAGAAAAGGGGGGTGAGGAACCTTCTGGCCAGGAGTGGTGGTGCCAGTAGTACCAGCAGTGCTCTATTCCAGCAAGTTCTGTAGCCAGAGCAGGAGTCTCCATGATACAGGGAAACACTCTGCCCTCTGGGTCCCTACCCCTCCTTGAACAGGGTCCTCACCAAAGAACATGAGGTTGTAATCTGCCATGGCAAGGGTCAGATGCATCTTCTTCCCAGAGCAGTGAGTCTTTGCTTGTCTGTCAACATGAGGAGCCTGCAGACTTACGTGAGTCCACAGTCCTTTCAGTGCCCAAAAGCCTGTGGAATGGGACATTCCTGTCCTTCTGTTAAGTAATGGTCCCCAGCCCAGCCAGTGCATGTGGCAGAGAGCAACAGCTGCCCCCTGACTCAAGAACAAGCAGCAGAGGGAATGGGATTTGAAAAATATCATGGGGTCCATCACTGCTTTTTTTTTTGGGGGGGGTGGGTTTTTTATTTGTTTGGGTTTTGGTTGTTTGGGTTTTTTTGTTTTCCAACCAATCTCTGTCAAAATTTGCTGTAGACATAATACTGCTTGTGCAATAGACTGTGGCTCTGATACAGAGAGGCAAAATCTGAGTTACACCCCCGTCCAAGGGCAATGTCTTAAGACACCACAAATACTCTCAGTGATCTTTGCTGACTCTGAACACCAAGTAAAGCACCCGCACAACACTGTGAGCAATGTGATTAAACATACAACCACGGCATACAAATCCACAATTCCTCATAAACAGTCTGAGTGAGCAGCTTCTGGAACTTACTTCAGTTGTGAAGTTAAATGAAAGAATGGTTCCTGTCATTTATCCCCTGCATCTTCTTTTTCATTGGCTCGGTATCACTCCACCACTCCTGACTTCATTATATAGCTTCTGATGTTGATCTACAGTCCCTCCCTGGATTTTTGCCCCAGGTTTAATATTTTCAGATGGTACGGACATCAAATGTCATCCCTGGGACACAATGCCATTTGTTGGGCACTTGCTGAGCTTTCTTCTGCTGACTTACCTTGTACTCTACTTGAAATACTAGGCTACCTGTCTCTGACATCTGGAGATTGTTGCTCTATCTAGTCACCATGAGGTACTTTTTGCACCTCTTTTCCCTTGTGACAGTCAAAATTGGCTTTGCTGGTAAGTACACAGCAGTTTTAGTTTAATGAGTTCCACAGAGAAAAGACTTTCTGCAGTCTTTATGCCAAAATGTGACCCAGTACTTCAACCTGAACATGCTTGCTTAACTCTGTTCTTCTCTTCCCCCAACATTTTCCTGCAAGTCAAAAAGGGAAGACAAAAAGAGAAGGAGAGAGAAGGAGGCCAGGGAATGGCAAGCTGACTCCCACTGTCTTCCCAGTATCAGCAGCCAGTGATAACAGGAAAGGTTATCACCACAGGAGAATTGCTTTCCCCTCATTTGTGATGGGTTTATTATTCTGGCTGCCAAGAGAACGACTGTTTTCCCTGTTTACCTTTGTCTTTATACTACCAGGGATTGTTTTATGGGAAACAGGCAAAGCCCCTGTTGTGCAGGAGGGTGGTTTTATATGGATATCTGCATTTGGATGGGGGGAGGAGAAGGAAAAGAGGAATCTTAATCACAAATGTACAAGGTTTACTAGTATAAATTTGATAGTAAATAAGGTGTTCTAAAAGTCTTTAATGGTAGTGATAATATGTCTTTGCTACAACTTTTATATTGACATAATTTCTCTCAGTTAGCTGAGACAGGAAAAGACAACCTAGCAGAGTGAGCAGCTAGGACTTGACAACCATGGAGCTCCTATGAGTAGTTTCTAGCATTTGTTCTGATAACGGTGAAAGTCTGAAATCTAAGCAAGAACCGAGTATACTAAGAAAAGGTTTATGATTGTCTGTCTCTGCTGTAATCAGAAGAGACAGTCCTTTTTCTCATTTCTATGTGCGTGCCTGAGCCCTTCTTTTCTAACATTCATGTGGCCGTGCATCATCTGGAAGGGAAAGCTGAGCTGGCTGAAAGTTCATTTTTTGTTGCATTGAGCTTGCTGATCACTAGTTCCAGTACCTAGCAAATGAGGACTGTCCTTTTCAACTGCTCATCTCTTTAAGTCTCCTCGATCAGTAGTGTGATCACCCTCTCAGAGAGATCAGGAGATTCTGTGGCCTTAAAGCAGTGACACTTGAAGCATGTGAATGTTGAATGTACATCAGGAAAATGAAACAAATTCTTTCTTTTTTTTTGCATATCTCTAATCCTGGCCATGGCCTCCTGCAGATATCTGTCTATACTCAAAGTCTCTTCTTCTTTCCCAACCCCATCTCAAGCATACCCCTAACATGTCCTTGAAACCTTCCTTTTTCATCTCAGTACAAATAATGCTGCTTCATAAACAAGTCCTCCTCCTCAACTTCTGGGCTATGACCATATTTTTCCCTAGCTGGCCATGGCTTACCTAAGAAGTGTCATTCTTTGCTTGAAATTAGCCAAGTCCAGTAGAGAAACAGGAGCCCTAGCACAGCCTGTGCCAGCCCAGTTCCACACAGCTCATCACTACGTATTCTTTCCACCCTCATGGTGTCAGCCAGGCTGCTGTGTAATTGCATGATTGATGTATTGAATGCTCAATTATTAATTTTATTTGTGCAACAAACAATCAAGAGGGAGGAGGGGAAGAAAGGCACGAATTATCTACCATGCACTGCCTACCATTTCTCAAGGATGGGTTTAGTTGACAACAAAGCACAGGTCATGGTGCAGGTGACGTATTAGGGAACATTCACTATTTGGATTCAGAGATTATCATCTCAAAGCACAGGTAAAGGTCCTGGAATAGTAACACATTCATGAGCTTAGAAGCATCCCTAATATGTTTTGATGGCTCGGGTTGAGTCTGTATTTCCTACATGTTCTTTAGTCTCCTCTGCTAAAAACATCTTCAACTGGTGACTTCAGAGAATATTTGCCATGCAGTATTTTTCTCCTAGAAAATAAGAAATCCACTAAACCCACTTCAAACAGTTCAATGTTTCCTAGTTCTTATTCACTTCAGCTGGTTTTGGATGCATAATAAAGTCATAAAAAGTATTCTGCCTCTCAGCATTCTAATTTGACTTTTTTTTTCCCCCCAACTTTTTGATACTTCTATGGACTTTGTGCCTATTTGATTTGTTCTCAGTTTATTCTGAGACAAGACAATCAGATCTCAACCCCACTGATAAGATGACTTTTCCCTGGGAAAGCCATAGCACATACACAAGGGAGAAAAGATTTAATAGAGGCTACAGGGCACTGTAGGGTAGAGAGTCACTGGGGGAATGAGAGTTGCAATTTAAGAAGAGGGGCAGCTGTATAGGAGGAGCCATCCAAGCTGTGGAGGTGCAGAAACAATCTCCTAGGCAATGGAGTGTAAGCACAAAATTTTAGCAGCTCAGGTCACCAAGTTAATTGCAACCAAGGTCACAGTGGGTGGGGGAGAGCTGTGTATAAACTGTATCTTTATTTCTGTGCTTGCTGACTTATACTCTTGAAGTTTACTCCATTAAAAAAAAATATATCCAATTATCTTATTTTTATTCTAGTAAAGGCTTGTTCTGTTTTGAGTTTTGAAGCCTGCTGGTCTTGACCAAAGAGCTCACCAGGACATCTAGTCAGATTCTCTTTAAAGTTCTGGGTGAGTTTGGATCCATTTATAAAACCTAATTTTGCTGTCTCCTCTTTATACCATTTTCTGTGTCTTGCTCGTGCTGCTGGGTTTGTTTAAGCTCTCTCTGCTTGTTCTTTTTGTTCTCAGTGCCAACTGTCACAGTTGGGCTGTTTCTGGAACTAAGACATAAAGCTGTCCCTTTAAAGCTGATTTATTTTTTGCCACGTCGTGGCATATCATACTGTCATATCGTGTCATACCACAGGGTCATCACGTCATAGCATGAGCTGTTCAGTTTCTTTCCAAGTTCATCTCTTCCAACATCTACTTCAAGGGCTCCTTCTTGTCCCTGTGTTCCTGTATTTATCTGCTTTCAAGTGTGAGGGTTTTTAGTTGTTTTTTTCCATTCTGCCTCTCCTCTGGTAACATCATCATCTCCCTGCTTGAGCTACCAGAAGCTGATGATTCTCAAACTCTGCCCTGTTTCTGTCAATTCTGCTCTGTTCAGACTAGTGTTAGTTTATGCATGTCCTCTTGAATGTCATCATATTATCTTGTTATTTCTCCATGATGAAATCCCTCAAACTTCCTGGACTTTTTCTTTCTACTTTTTGCTGTGTTCTCAACCCTTCTTTCAATGTTCTCTGAGAGTTCACTGTCACTGTCTCTCCATATTCAGCCTTGCTTACGGTGTGCTCCTGGACAGCTTGAATTTCTGTCTTTTGCTAGTCTTCAAGCTTTAGTCCATGGTCTATTTCTTTCTTTTACTATGAAAGATCTCTTTTCTCCCACTCCCTCTTCCTCTTCCTAACCTTTTTCACACCATCCTTTCTCTCCCAAAGCTCCAATAGCCTCCTGTACCTCTTCGAAGCATCCATGGATAACTCATCTAATAAAATGTGCCATTCAAGCACATGACCTACCAGACACTGCTTTCTGTATACTGAAGTCTTTTTCCTGCCTTTTCACTCATTTTTTCTCCATCTGAAGCTATTGCTTGATGTAAAATAGAGTTATTGTGTCTTCTTCCTGTGCTGCATCTCAACCCCTCATGTCCCTCAGTGCTTTCTTTATCTTATTGCCTCTTAAGAGCCTGTTACTGTTAAGTCATCCTCATTTTGTCATATTTCTCCTCTTCCTCCTTCAAATCTCCTTTTTTTTCCTTTCACCTTTACAGTTTCTTTTGTCTCATAGCCTATCTTTTACATTATCTCCTTCACAACCCTATGGACCTCTTGGACTGAGCTCTCTTAAGCAGAGAATTTTATTTTCCCTTTATTCTTAAATGACTGCTTTTTGATTTTGCATGGATGGTTCTGAGCACCAGTAACTCTGCCTCTGCAAATTCAGAGAAGGGTGGTGGAGGGCTCTGCAGCACTCTTTGCTGTAACAGCTGCATATGCAGTATTGGTGGCACCTGCAAAATAGACATTACCTTTCATTCCAGGGGAGGCTGCAGTCCAGTGTTTGTACACAGGGGGGTCATGAACCGGTCTAGAGCTTTTAGGATGAATCTGCTAGAGAAACAAACAAAGCAAGCTCTACTGTAAGCAGAAGGCTCAGAAGTTAGTATGACATCTGATAATTGTGTGGGCAGGACACGGGGCACAAAGTTAAGCTTGTTGCTGTTGATTAGTAGCACTGGGATTTCAGAGGATGAATCTCCTGGGACGGGACCATGAGAGAAGTGTGAGTCTTCAGTCACCCCTCCCTCCCACACTGTTGGAGCTTTCACTATAAAGGCAGTAGGATGGGAAGGCTAGGAATTATATTTCTATATCCTGGAAAGCACTCAGGAGAAAAAAGAAAAGGCAGAGAAAGGGAGGCCTGAGAGAAAACTGGGAAGAGGGGGAAGGAAGACAGATGGCTGACTGGAAGAGAGGCCCATCTTGGGTGAGACTTTTTCTAACTTCTATTCCTTTCAGTTTCCCCACCTAAGACTTGGCCTGTAGCTGTAGTTCAGTTGTCACGATGTCCTGCTTGAAGGAAGTACCATAGATCCGCTTTGGAGTCCCTCTGGGACCTGTAATATGGAAAGAAAGAACTGGTGTATACTGGTTGTATACCTTTCCTCTTGAGTGCTGTGGGGCAAGCTAGAAACTTCTGTGAGCCCTTTCAAGAGGCTTAGGTGCACCTGAGGAGTCAAGCCATTCGTACAGGTCATCTGTGTTTGTGAACAGCGCGAGATGATTGTGACATCTTCCTGGCTTTTTACATCTTCCTTCACTTCTGCACTAATCTCCTGGGTCTATTGGCAACCTTTCAAGCAACAGCAGTTCTACATCACTGTGTTCTGCTAGAAGGACAGAGCTAAGCCTTGGTAGTAGAAAGCAGGACAGATGAGCAATAAAGAAAATACATAAAGAAGAACTATGGCACTGAATTACAGGAAAAATGATAGGGGAGATTTAACAATAGCTGCTGGGAAGCAGCAGTGCTGAAAGGCAGAACTTTCCAGGATGTGCTCAGTAGTCTATTCTTTCAGGAATCTACTGATGTGAAAACATGGACAAAATAATGGATAGAGCTGGAACAATACCTTTCGTTAGGACCTCTCTGCCATCTGGAAAAAGTGGGGAAGCTGTTTGGTCTACAAGTTCTTTGAGTCTGAAATAGGAGCAGCAGATCTCGAAGCAAATGCAAGTTAAGAGTAGCTGCTTTGAAATGAACTAGAGTAGTGTCAGTGAGGCTGGGACAAAGATTATTGCTGCCTTGTGGAATAGAGAGGATGTTAATAGTGCCCAGAGACCTGACAAAGTCAGGTCAGCTTTCCTTCTAGGGGAAAGAGGGAGAGGGGTGATTTATAAGCATGACAAGATTAGTGTTCAGGAGACAGGAAATAATGTGACATCAATCCACTATCTCTACAGATTCCAGTTCTCAGACTTTTCCTTGTTAGACAATATCTGGCTACAGAGGTGAGAGGTAGATAGGTTGTTTGATAAAAAATGTGCTCCTACTGGGAATTAGGTAAATGCTAGGTCCTTAGCTGCAGATGTCCTTAGAGCTAAGTCCTTGGTGTGTAGACATGTGCCGCTGTCTGCATAATGACTGTTCAGTTCCATCTGTATAGTTACCAGCACTGGCTGAGATGTATCACTCTGTGAGGTCATGGGTTCTGTAGGTTGTCTTCCTTCTGAGGATGTCCACCACAGAGGATAGCAAAGGTTTCTTGTTCAACTAGCACCTAGAACCATTTGGTGAATGATGGCCTTGGGGTTCTTCATGCTTTTATTGATAAGGTGAGTTTGGAGGCTGAGGGACATTTACTGGAAGAAAGTCTTCAGGGTAGAATGGTCTTATTTTAGGCTATAATTGTATAATTATTTTCCAGGGAAATTCCACAAGAAGACAGACAGTAGAGTTTGATTAGCTGGCTGTAGGGTTGTTTTTTTTTTATCCTGAAGCAATTTCTGATGTGCTATTCTTGTAACTCTTAAAAAACAAGAGCTAGAAGAGTGAGCCTCTGGGTAAAGGTTTTTAGTTTTCCACAATGGCTGTGATGAGTGTTCTCCTCCAGCAAATGTAACAGTACCTGAAGATCTGGTCTGTGTTACAGCTTTGATGTTTGGTGGGGATTATTGTGGTTGGTCCTTAGGTTTTCTATACTTGGTGTACACTTACATTCTATACTGCTTTTTATATTTTATACACTACAGAGTATAAGCTGTGCATCATTTTTTATGTAAGCCACAGTGACATTGGTCTTCCAAAAGCATCT
The DNA here is from genome assembly GCA_013399075.1 of Chloroceryle aenea. Classification (NCBI taxonomy): domain Eukaryota; kingdom Metazoa; phylum Chordata; class Aves; order Coraciiformes; family Cerylidae; genus Chloroceryle; species Chloroceryle aenea. The sequence goes on along the minus strand of VWZY01003970.1, from coordinate 265,211 downwards.
CAGTATGTTGGGAGCAGTTAGTGCCTTTACGATGGAAAACTATGAAGATATCCAAATATTCTTCTCTGATTTCCTAGACGTGGTCACTTAATCTCTCTCCCTCATCCTGCCTGCAGACTTCTTATCCTGCAGTATGAGAAGCTCGGGAACCATTATTCTGGAGAGGTGATAATGTACAAGAGGAAGAAGCTGTTAACAGAGGCTCTTTAGTGACTGTGTTTGAGGTATGTGGGGTATTCCTTTCTTGTACACAATTTCTAGGATCTAGAACTCACTGCTCTGTTGATAAATAACCATCAAAAGACATATGGCTACAGGTAGCACACTGGCAGTACTGGAAAGTGTCTTAGACCATGTTGCTGGAACATGCTTCTCATTGCTGTCACTGGCTGGTGCTGGCTGAACTCATTGGGTTTTTGCCTGGCTGAGAACCAAGTGACAGAGTGGAGAGAATAAATTTCTGTACATACCCATAATTGAGTACCCAACGACCAGTTTGGTGCTCCTGGTGAGGGCAGTGGGAAGGCTGAGATTGAGCTGTAATGCTCAGCAGTTTACAGGCCTTCCTGGCTTCTCCATTAGGGCTTCTGCTTCTCTTCTGAACCATGGACTTGGAAAAATTGTCTTGGGACACTGAGTGTGCCCCATCTTGTTCTATCTCACCATAGTTGCTGGCATCTTTATGATTGTTACTTGGTCTTTTTGGACACTTGGTATTTGGAGAGAAAACGAGGAAGCCCACTGAATTTTGTTCTCATTGCAAATATGGCTTGCTCAGGATGAGGATGTGTGAAAGAAGAGATCTTCTGGATAATCTGGATAATGATTTCTGCTTCCTCCTGTCTGCTTTCTGCCTCTGTACTTCTAGCTCTGTCTGTCTTACTGCCTTCTTTTTTTCCACCTCCGCCTTCCCTTTCCCTCTCCTTCAGGAGCTGCCCTCTTGCCCACACCTGATATTCAATCCTGGCAGAGTTAGTGCCTTTTGCTGAGATTAGACACAGTGCTGGGGCATCATGTGGCAGAGGAAGGTTGCTATAAATATAATTAAACCCTGCAATCACTGCCTTTGGGCAGGAAGAGGAGAAAGTGAGAGAGGCACAAGGAGGAGGAGGGACAGAGAGAAAGTGAGGGCAGGAACAGGACAAGTCGGAGTGGTCTGAGGAGAGAAAGAAAGGAAGGAAGGCACAGAAGCAAGTGCAGAGGCCATGGTCTTGGCCAGAACATGAGGTGGTTCTAGGTAAGGCTCAGAGAGGCAGCTCCATTACAACTGACTGTAAGGAAGAGTAGAGTCATGGAGAGGCAAGAGACCATGACACAGGAGCCCAGATCGAAGTCAGCTTTGTGGGGGGGCACACCGCAATACGGCTATGTCTGCTTTGAGAAATGCACCCGTTACGGGACACCTTTGGAGGCAGGACGCGAAGCCGGGGGGCCAGGGGATGACCTGCACTGCCTGGAGAACTCCCTCAGCTACCCACAGGTAGGGCTGGACAACTGGGATATTTGTGGCAGCACAGGCCACGTAGGCTTTTTGGGCTCCCAGAACGGTGCTGTGTAGCACACATCTCTGTCCATTCCCAAACCTACCAACTCTCTCCTTCTCTTGTGACTCCCAGGACGAGCATTGAGTTTCATGGTTGTACTTATGTCCAGCAGTGCTATCAGCATTTCAAGTCAGGGGTAATTTCCACCTCCCGTGAACACAAAGAGAGTGGGAACGGGCAAGCTGTGATGGGAAAATCAACCAGACCATTAATGTATTTGTACTGGTGAAGAGAAACTGCAGCTCCCATCCACTGCATAGTGATATTAAGCAGGAGTGAATAAAACAAAGAGAACACTGATGTACATGGATGGGTATCTATCTGCACAGCTGTGTAGATGAAGTAGTGCAGGGCTCTGCCCTGACTTTTCTATGACCAAAAACCACTTCATGGTCATAGACCCAAACCTTTATATTGGGATTTTCAGTAACTCTTAGGAGAGCTCTAAGGGACAGATTTTCTAACCCTTAAACTTGACCTGACTCGTGCTCTGGCTCATACAAGCAGCAGTTCAGAAAAATATCCAGGACATAAATGTACTCTGATTATGGCTTTTTGTTCCATTATCCTCTGTATCTGCTCTGTCTCTCCTTTTGGGACAGCCTCCTGCAAAGGGGAGGTTTTATGGCTTAGTCCTGGTGTCTTCTTTCCTACCACTCTGCTCAGACTAAGGTGATGTAGACAGCTTTAGAGCAATGAGGAATCCAGTCAAACGCTGATGGAGAGAGTGTGTGAATGTGAAATTCACACAGAGCAGATGTTTCTCCTTACATGAATACAAATCCCCTTACATGAATCCTTAGGTGAATGACTGGGGGATGAGGGAGGGGACACATTAAGCCTCTGAAGACTTCTGTGATTTACTTGATAGGAAAAAAAGTCACATTTTCTACCAAGGAAATGTCTTCCAGTAGATAAGCATCCCAGTGAGGATTAGGGAATCGGTTCTGTCGCCATATCCAGGACTGAAACTGTCTAAAATGTCTTGAAGTTTGCAAACGTCTCCTAACTAAGCTCTTCCAAACCCACTCCCTGGCTGATTTGAAAGCAGCAGCCCAAACAGGAAGGTGTCTGGACAGAGGTCTGCCTGGAGGGCTTTATTTGCACTAACATGAGGCAATGGTTTGGCTGCAGCCACACAGGGTGTGCAGGGTGGAATGGGATGGAGACGTGTGTGCACCCAACTGGAGCTGAGCTCTGCCAAGGTGGTGGGCCTGAGGTCAGGGCAGATGGTGGGAAGGAGTCATCCCGCTCCCATCAGCCACTCCCAGGTCCCCATCTGGCCATGGGTCACAGCTCCGTGGGGAGGATGGCACACACCCACCCCGTGGGGTGTGAGTGGAGTAACACCGAGGGCTGGAGGGCTGAGCTGGGGTTGGGAGGGAGTGGAGGGATGCAAACTCATTCTCCAGTAAAGCACATCCATGCACAGAAACTTCCCAGTTCACAGTCATCAGATGAGTTCCCATGCACATCTTCAGGAAGTCATCTCCCCAAGCATGCCTGCATGTGTGAACACAGCACACACACATTATTAGCTTGAAAAACAGCTTGCTGCCTGTATTTTCATCCACTTCCCTGCAGAGGAACCATGAAGATTTTCTTTTCATGGGAAAAAACAGTTGGCAGAAAGAGATTTTGATTCTGTTGTGCTCTTTTCTTTTGCTAGCTGATGCCTTCTGGTTTACATATAGGTTGGAAGCTATTTCAGACTGGCTCTGTGATTTAATTGGGTTTACAACAGACCCCAGAACAGTGAAATCTTGGTCTTTGGCCTGAGACCTTCAGGTAGTTGATGGGCAAAAAACATAGTGGTTAATAATGAAATAATAGTAGTAGGATAATAATAGCAATATATATGTAATTTTGGACAGTTAAGATAACAAATAAATGTTAGGCAATATAATATATAGATATAAAAATATACATTCCCATCCACTGTCAGATTTTCTATTGTTTTCTACACGAGCAAGCAGCCCCAGCTGGTGAAGTATTTAGAAGCTTTGTTATTCATGACTAGAGAAAGGGTGTTCATGGCAGAGAGCTCACTCAGGTGGGAGAACATGGAATAAGTAATCAGGCAAGGCAGGAATATACAGTAACAGACTCAAAGAAAGATGTCAGTGGGAAGGGCCTCTGGAGCTCTATCCCAAGCCCCTTCTTACGGCAAGGCTGACTCCAAAGCTAGGTAAGTTGTCCAGGGCCTTGCCCAGGCACCTTCTGAACATCTCCAAGACTGAAGATTCTCCAGCCCCTCTAGGCACCTGTTCCTGTGCTGAACCACTCTCAAGAGGGGGTGAATGAGGACATGTTTTCCTTTTGCATGGACTTTCCTCTCTTGCAAGTTACACTTCTTTCCCTTCTGTCCTTCACTGTGCCTCTCCAAGAAGTCTCACTCTGGTGTTTGTCTTCAATCCACCTCTCCCTTCAGATGGTGAGACTTTTAGTAGATCTCCCCTTTGCTTTCTGTTCTTCGGGAAGAACTGTTATTTTGTGGGTGCCCCTCCTCCCCTCACATGTGCCTCATTGGTTCCATGTCTAAGCAGCTGAGCCAAAGCTTTTTGCTGACATTTACATTTACTTGTGAAGATAGCTTTGGAGGATTTCACCTTTGAGACCACATGTGGCTGCTATTTCACTATCCATCATCAGAGAAACGAAACAAAAGGAGAAAAAAGCTAAGGAAGATCACTTCAGGAACAACCACATGGCTACAAGGTGGGAATGAGAGGGATGTGCAGAAGAGGCGAGGCTGCCTTGATGGCCAGGAGCAGCAGATTAAAACCAGTGTGTACTGGCAGAGCTGGAGGAAGGGATTTCAGGACTGGAGTATGCTGTGGAGAACATACTGTTCAGCTTGAATGGATGGGAAATAGCTGAGGCTTTGGACTGTGAGAGGAGGGCAGTTTTATGCAGGTGCTGAGCTCTCAGAAAGTATCTCCCAGGCATGTCCTGAGATTGTGATGCTGTGCATCTTTTTCTTGATTACTCGAGCAATAAAACTCCCCCATCTTTTTTTTGAAAGACAAACCCTGCTGTTTACAGTTAAACATTAAAAAATGCTTCCTCCAAAAATTAACTTTAACCTTCCTGTGCTTTCTCCCTGTTTTTTTTTTTTATTATTATTCCCCCCCC
>VWZY01003970.1:216531-260519 GCA_013399075.1 Chloroceryle aenea | reverse complement strand
ATTCCCCCCCCCCTTTAGTGGTATTTATACCTTCAGCTGTTTTTGCACCATTATCATGGGCTGACTCAGCATTTCACCAAGCTTGGCACGATAGTACCTTTTCTGGTCCAACCCTTTAGGTGGTAATTCATATTTTTCAGAATTCTCTCCAGTTTTCCTGGTGCTCAAAACCACTGTGTTCCTTTTTAGAAAGGGAGCATCAGAGGAAGGAGCTGTCAAAGTCCTACTGTGTGATTTTTTTGCTTTTACATGACATCTAATGGAGTGGATATTTCTCGCCCAACCTTATTTTGCTTTAAGCTCATCCTCTGATTTCCCAATTGTATCTCTGTCCCACAGTCTCCTACCATTTTAAATAGTGCCATAATCCTGAAGAAGTAAAGCACATGTATGAAGCATTCTATAAGTGAGTGGAGACTAACTCCTTCTCCAGGACAGAACCTTCATCTTTGTGACTGGAGACCAGCTCCTTTTCTCCACATCCTGAATGCACCATCCTCCAGACAGCCAGAAGCAGTGACCTAGGATATCATATGATGATCTTTACCATTGATTCATGCTGTCATGCTGTCCCACTTGGCCAAATGAGACTCTAATTTGAACGTCATACTTGGCACGTGTTTGTGTTCATAGTTTACATGAAGTTGTATTTGATGTAAACCCCTCCCTCATGACTGTGTAAAGGCAATGAAACGTTAGCTGAGGTGATGTGAAGATGCAGTTGTCTAAAATCTGCTAGTCCTTGGCATTTCTGGCTGAAATAGTGAGAGAAAAAGGAGCAGTCTGCTATCTAGGACTGGCTTCTGTATGTGACAGGTTACCTTGTATATGAAGTTCTTCAGCAAAAGTGTTTCACTGTCCTGTCTGTGTTGTGGGGTCCGAGCTTTAGTTGCCTAGTGTTGATAATCATGTGGTTGATAATTGCATTAAATTTGTCAGCTTCCAATACAGTGATGAATGGAAGAACACTTTCAGATGTTTGGATAGGATTAAGTTGTTGAAGAGAGAGCAGGTAAACTGGATTAAGAACAGGATGATTTAAAAAGCCTAGGTGTGCATTCTGTGAAAAAAAGCACCAGGGTTTTCAAAAGGAGCAATTGCACATGGTTCCAGTGTTTCTTGAGGAATATATGCAAGTAATTACACTACTTAGGAACTTCAGTCATCTTTTTATGTGGCAATATGAACTGGTAGAGCACCAAAGCAGGTGCTCAGAGAAGTTGGGGATTTTCCACCCTTGGAGATGTTTAGGGTTTGGACGGAGAAGGTTTTGAGCAGCCTGATCAGGCTTTGGAGTCCTCATGCTGTGAGCAGAGGCTTGGATTGGAACCCTCCAGAGGTGCCTTCCAGTGTAAATCTTCCCGTGAGTCTCTGCATCTGTTTGGTCTCAGGGGAACAGGAGCAACAACTCTTGTGTTTCTTCCAGAGGAGCAGACATGAAGCTGTCAAATAGAAATGTCACCTGCATGGTGCTTTATGTGCTTTATATCTCTCATGTCTTCCTATTCTCCAAACAAGGTGTCTAATTTTGCTGATCAAAGCATTGCTCACTCTCCTGCTACTCTAAGAAAACCTTAGAGAAGCAGACATGGTGGTGGGGAGGAAATGAAGGCTCACCTTCTCGCAGGTGGAAAGTGCCAAGATCACAGGCCATGCTTCAGGTCACCCTGACCACAGGTAAAGCCCAAGCTGGTTCACTGGAGGACATGTGAGGAGGAGAGGCTTTTCCCCCATCTATGCTCTGAAAGAGTGAGGTAGGAGAGCTGCTCTTTGGGAAATCTGATAAACATGGGGGCACAGTCAGGATCCTTCAAGCTCCCCGGAGAGCTCTTTGTTGACAAGGCAGCACAACTGCCACATTTGCTACAGATGTGACGTGTCATCCATAAGGCATGGAGCTGGTTGTGAGCTGCATGTAGCCAACTGCAGTTCAGGACTAGTACCTGTAGACCAGGAGTAGATGAAGTAGTTAGAAAATTCAGAGGAATTGGAGATGTGTGAGAACTTTGCATGGTGGTTTGGGTAAATAATGTGAGGAAGTGTGCAGGACCCTGTGATATTCCTGAGCCGATGCTGCTTCTTTCCCTCCCCAGGCACCATCGGTGGCTGTGTGCCCTCTTAAGCATTCCTTGGCAGCAGGAGGAACAGATGCAGGACATTCCTGCAGCCTGCTTGATAGCGTAATACCTCTTGAAACCTTCAGAGATGTTTTACAGTGCTACTGAAGACAGCCCTGAGGGTGGCAGCCTCATGTGAACTATTTTGACCTTCTTTTGTACCTCCAGAAAGCTTACTCAATCTCTTAATACCACAGCCAGCTCTTTCTCAGCTTGTTAGAAAGCAATTAATATTCTGTGATCTTATCTTGTACCCTACAAAAGGAGATGAAAGGATTTTGGAGAGATTAGGAAGAGAGAAGCAGAAAGGAAAAATATAAATAAGATGAGCTGCATCTGCCTGAGAGTTTCTGTGTCTCTGTCTCCCTGCTTGGATACATCTGGGTCTGCACCTCGGACTGTTAGCAGATCTATGTTTTCACCTTTAATGCTCTTTGTGAAGGAGCATTTGCCTTTCCTTTTCCTTTTGATCTCTCTTGCTTTCTAGCTTTATGGCCAATACACAGACCAGATAACCGACTTTGCAGAGAAGGAAGCAGCAAAGCTACTGAATAAGAAGCAAGACCGAAAGAACAATGAAAGGCCCCTGAAACGAGGGAGTCAAGTAGAGATCAAAGAAGAGCACTACTCCAAATGTCAAGGTAGGGTTAATTCACCTTTCATTACCCTGTGAACAGATATTGGCGAGAGAGATGGAATTTAAGCAAGGCTAAAAAAAAGAGGGAAGGGGGGAAGAGAGGAAGGGAAGAAGGAAGGAAGGGAGGAAGGAATCACAGCGGATCAAAAAGACTTTTTCATGCAAACTGTCATCAGAGAAAACAAAATATTAGTCCTAAGTTAATATTGTTTTCCACAACAGACCTTTGTGACAGTATAAAAAGACTTTCTTGTGTCAGATTTTTGCTGGTAGTGCAAAAGATATTAAATTCTGCCCCATCACACTTCCCCCACACATTGGGGTTTTTTTGTGCAAAGCTGCAGAAGATTTTGCAGGACTGTGCAAGAGAGGGTTGGGTACCAGTTCTTCAGCATGAAGCCCATGATGCTTCAAAATAAATTGTTATTGTAGTCAGCTCTCAGCATAGGAGAGGAAAGAGAGAGAGACGGAAGCTTCATCAGTGTTCCCTCATTTTTTTCTGTTTCACTTCCCTCCACAGACTGTGCTAGACACATCCAGAAATATGTTAGGAGGAAGCTTGGAGAGGACTGGATTTTCTTGGTTCTGCTGGGTCTGGCCATGGCGTTGGTGAGCTGGGGAATGGATTATGCCAGTGCGAAGAGCCTACAGGGTGGGTCCCACTCAGGTGTTACAAAAGCACACCATGAATGATATGAATGTTTTACAAAGCCCAGTGACCAATGTGCCTTCTACTTAAACATTGGTGTCCCATCCTCACCCCTTGCTGCCCTGGAAATTCTGAAGCACTTGTAACAGAGTAGAGAAAAGGTTAACTAGGAAGGGGTTCTTTAAAGGGATGGCAGAGAAAAAATAGGAAGTAAGCAGGCAGGAACAAAGGACAGTGAGTCAAAGACAAGACATCACTTTAGCTCCCCTTCCCTCCTGCTCCCTTGAATATGTAGGGACACAGGGAAGGGGTTCTGTGGTCCTTCCTATTATACTGCTTCCCATCCTCCCCAGGAGTACTGAGCACCCAGGGATGAGGAGGGCAAGGGGCTCTTAGATGCCCTCCTGACATTGTTTCTGCTTTTTACCTCCTTACTGTTCTTTCTGATTTTTATTTACACAGTGCCCTGCAGTGTCCTGCTACCTGGCCACAGTGCTTGCTCCTCCAGCTCTTTTCACAAGGGTCTCATAATCCCTGGTTTATATCCCTTCTCTGCATTTTTTTCTCTGGTTCCTCTCCTTTGCCAGCTATGAGAATTACACCATTTTGGTGCACAGAGGCACACGCAACATCACCCACGTCCTGTTAACTGCACTGTTCCTTTGTCCTGACCCTCAGTGTCCCACTCCTTTCCTCTATTTGCTCCTGGCTGCTGATGTCCACCAGACACCGCAGTTCCTCAAAGCTCCCAATATTGCTTCAGCCCAGTGTTCCTCCTTCTAAAATCTCCCTCATCTACCAGGCTACAGGCTTATCCTACCTGTCCTTTATACTCCCTGCAGCTGAGTCCTTTGGTTTTGTTGATTTCTCTCCACCAAGTTTCAGCCTCCTGCTGTGTGGGGAGCCAGATCAGGCAATTGTGGGCTGCTCGAGCTGTGGTACACGGCTGAGCAATAGTGCCACTGCTGTTTTAACACCTGGCACATCTCCCTTCATGCTACTGCTCTAAAAGGCCAGTCATAATCGTAGCTTTAAAGCTAGTTTTTAGGAAGGAATGTTTTTTTTCACATGATTGAGCCAGAGGATAGAGCACTAGCTATTGGTTGACCATTTTGTTGTCCTTCAGGACCTGCACAAGGCCCTCAGGCTGCCAAATGAAAAGCCCCTGTACAGTGATTCATCCTCACAACTACCTGACAGATACAACTACATGACACACACCCCTTCTTACACTGCATTTGGGCACAGGTGTTAACAGTGTCTAAGTGCAGAGAGCTGCAGAATTCCTGTTTTATTTGGGACCTTGTGCTCAAAATGTAACAAAGCTTGTCTTAGAAAATGAGAACTTCAGGATAGCCTTTCTGAGGAATATTTACTATGAGCAAGTTTAGCAAATATGTGTTTCTTTGATGTCTATCTACCCACCTGTTTGGAGCAGCTGTGGTTACTGACAACTTCTTTGTTTGTCTGTCCACAGCCTACAAGTGGATGTACAGAGAGCTGCACCCGAATGTTCCCATGCAGTATCTGGCGTGGGTCACATACCCACTTGCTCTTATTCTGTTTGCGGCCATTTTCTGCCACCTCGTCTCTCCCCAGGCTGTTGGTGAGGGCAGAAGGCATGGCAAGATCTGTTTCTGTCTGTCTCATTTTTCTTATTCTGTTTGCCTGCTGCTTTTGTTCATCTCCTGCTCTGCTGTTGTTTTCAGGTTCTGGGATCCCAGAGCTCAAGACCATTATGAGGGGAGTGGTCCTCAAGGAATATCTCACTCTCCAAGCTTTTGTGGCCAAAGTTGTGGGTCTCACAGCTGGGCTTGGAAGTGGTATGCCTGTGGGGAAAGAGGTGAATATTGCTGTTTTCATGGGCAGTAGTGACCAGGGTCTGAGATGTGGGAAGAGTGCTATGTAGAAGAAAAGTCTATGAATGTTTTCTTCCTTTTGCCACCATTCCCCTTCTCAAACTTTGCTCTTTCCAGCAACACTTACCTTCCATTGGCCATTTGCCTTCCTCTTTGAAAGGCTTGATATAGAAAACATCAAAGAAGTCAAGTGAGGTACAATTTGAGAGGTGGGAAAAAAAAGAGATTGGAGAAGTGGCTGAGGTAGCCAAAGAGTAATTATGAGATTTGCAATGGCTAAATGGTTGTCAGTAACCAGAGGGTAACCCTCTCTGATTTCCTCCTCCTCTATTCTTTCAGGGTCCTTTTGTGCACATTGCCAGCATCTGTGCTGCAGTACTCAGCAAATTCATGTCCATCTTCTGTGGTGTGTATGAGGTAAGGCGCATGTCTCTTCATATGGCTCTTCCACAGGCTGAACTCCTAAGACACGTAGAATAGTAGTGGTAGGCCACAAAACACAGAGGAAGCATATGGATTGAAGTTCACTATTCTAGAGCAGTAAAATACAGGCCAAACAAAATGGTGTGAGGCCAGATAACCAAATAACTGTGTAGGCCCACCAGTGTTACCCACCAATTACTCAGAGGCTGGTTATGAATAAGCATTTGACATGTTTTCAATCTCATGATGCTGATACCTTTGCACTGTGATCATTGTCCATGTGGAAAAGTAGCTGCAGACAAAATCAATTTGTCTTTAAGCCAAATTTTTACAGCATTGCTAATTATAGACACTGATGCTGTCTCTGGGCTTTTGCTGTCACAAACCAGCCCCTGCAGGCTGGTCACTCTGTTGACTAGGGTGTATAAAGAAAATCTATTATTCATATATAGCCAGCTGCAGAAACTGCTTTACAAGCAGGCCCTTAGCAGAAACTGGCTGTGTAATACAGCAATGGGAGGTGCTGTTCTGCTTAAGTGGTTCCTGTCTGTCCATAAGGACCAAATGTCTCATCTCAAGACCAGCTGACAGTACTAAAGACTGCACTAAAGTGTGTAGATCCTGGTATTTGTAATAGCAATGGCTGAATCTGCTGCTGGCTGTTGCTTCGTTTTATCGTTCTGGATTCTAACCCCCTGGCTTTGCTTCCTCTAACCCCAGCATGCCTTCCTCTGGCTGCACTCTCTGTTCCAGAATGTGCATTGGCAGTTCGACCTCCTGGTGGCGGCTTGTGCAGTTGGAGTTGGATGCTGCTTCGCGGCTTCTCTTGGAGGCAAGTGTCTTCCTATACGAGACATTTCATGTGCAACTCATTTAGCTTCTCGCTGTGAGACTTCCTGCTCTCAGGAAAGGTTCTATGCAGATACCTCTCCACTCTAGCAACGCGTATTTCTTTATGCCTGTAACTGGTGGCAGTGAAAGAAAGGGAAAGTTATGGGAGAAGTGACACCTATTCATGTGCTGACTTCTAATAATGCAGCTTGGTCAGTCTCTGCCTGCCATGGACATTGTTCAGCCTGGAGAGCACCAGGGGTTGTCCAGAATATCAATAAGGGTCGAGTAGAGAACAGAAGTTACTTCGTGTAAGGAGTATAAACATCTAAGGGTGGGAAACATTGACAATTACGACAGGAGGTGATAATATGAACAAGAGACTACTATATGAATACTTCATTAGTGGGCTGCAGAACAGAAATATCAGTGTGTAAAGCTGTGGGCTCCCCATATAAGAAAGATGCAAAGGGCCAGTAGGATGGTTGGGAGATTGGAGTGATGGTATATAGAGAAGCTGAGGAAGTTGGGTATGCTGAGCCTGAAGGAGAAAAGGCTAAAGGGGGATGATGTAACTGATGTCATCAGCAACCTGAAGGAGGATTTTAGAGAAGAGAGATCCAGACTTTTTTCAGTGACACAGTGTAAGAGGCAACACCACAACTTGCAACAAGGGAAATTTGACTGTGTATGAGGAAACTCTGTCCCACTCCCCTAAGGGTGGTACAGCACTGGCACAGATGCCCAGAGAGTCCAGGGAATTTCCAGCACTGGAGATGTTCAGGACTCACTTGACAAGAACCTCATCTAGCCTTGAAATTAGCAAATCTCTGAGCAGGCAGTTGGAGGAGACACCTCCATGGTCTCTTCCCACCTTTCTATCTTCCCACTCTGAGGAGAAGTGTAGAAATTTATCTCTGTCCTAGTATTCTCATTAAAAGAATTTCTTTAACACAGCTCATGTGCCAGAGGCACATGGTAACTTCTTCCTAAACCAGTGCAAATATGTTTATAAATAACTGGTCTTAAAATGTTCTCCATTCTTTATAGTGCTTTCATTTCACTTCACCCCCATGCAATGCCCTGAACCTCTCTCTTTGGTTATTGTGTCCAGATGTTTAAGGATTTTTTGAAATGTGATGTTTTTTCTAATTTGGCTTTATTTCTTCCATGAACTACTTACCTGTTTGTCTTCAAGCAGATGAGTTAGCTGACAAATGCAACAGGGTCTTCCACCACCAATAGTAATGATCTTTAATCTGGTTTGCTATTAAAAGAAGGAAGAAACACAGTTTGTCAGCTACAAATTACAGAGTTTCTTCAGTTGATAACTTGAGAAAATAAGTGCCAGGAAGAAAATCAGGTTCAGCAAGAGACAGGCTGAGAGCTGTGTATATGTGGGCAATATAGTAAGTTGGGAGACAGCCTGAGTTGAAGCCTGAGGCTTCAAGGCAAAACTTGTAAGTCTGCCACTCCTGTACTGCAACACAGTGCTGGATCCTGAGAGATGCTATATGCCACAGGCTGTCCCCAGTGGTTGCTCTAGGTCCCTCTACCTCCCTTTGTTCTTCAACATTGTCCCATCAGGCTTTGCACCTTCAAACAACTGTTGCCATACTGCGGGCTGTGTGGCATACACCCTCAGTTTCCAGCTGTTGATCTCCATGCTGATGGCCTGTAACACAACCCTCCCACTGTTCCAGACACTTTGAACTGAACTCCATCCCTGTTGTGGACATGATTATGTCCGAAGGCCACAGGAACACTAATAAAGAGCACAAGTTTCCTCCAACAAACCCATGGATAAGGACACGTTGTTCTAGGTCACAGAATTGTCCACGGCACTTTTTTTGTTGGGTTGTGCAAAGATAACCCTGAGACAACTTCTGGTTGATGCTCTGTCAAACACCTGCTCAACCTGTCCACTCAGATTCCCACCATAACACCCTTTCTCAAAACATTCACCATCTAACAGGCTACTTTGAGAACACCTGGTAGGAGAAAGCAGCAAATACTTTTAACACTGGTGTATTATACACCAGCTAGCATTTAGACATCATAAAATAAAACATATCTGCTCATCTTTCACCGTTTTCATGCATTGCAGGGCCAAATCTTGGAGAAAGTGTGGAAGAGCATTTTCTCTCTTTCAAAAGCTTTATGTCTTGCACAACTGAATCAGGAGAGACACTGCCTTTTATACCTGCTGTTTCCCTGTGCAACACTGATTGTTTTCACCAGGGCAGCACAACACTTTACCAGGTGATCTGTTTCCTGTTCACCTACCCATGGTGGCAGGACCTTCAGCATCTGTCCACACTCAGTTCTGGACGTGCATGTGCCTTGTGCACACAGACTCATAGGGTGGATTTCTGAGGCACGTGTGCGTCCTTGAGATTCCCCGCCAAAGTAAAAGAGATGGAGTAAAACCTATTTATGTTCCAGTGTGTGACAGCCTGTGTCAGAACTGCCAATTCTGTTACTCACTCTCTGCTTTCTTTCCCTTTTTCTCCTGTCTGTCCGTCTCTCTTTCTCCCTTTCACCAGTAGCAGCCATATTATTACACAGATGTCCTGACCGTGGGTTGCGCCGTGGGGGTCGGCTGCTGCTTTGGGACACCACTTGGAGGCAAGTGGCTGTTCTGTTTCCTTTTTCTCAGGTACCTAAACCCTCTCCTGCCTAGTCCTCTTCTCCTCCTCCCCTTTCCTGCACCATAGTTTTGATTTGTCATCTCCTTTGAACAAAGAAGCTTACCTTTAGCATTAGCAGTCTCTCCAGCATCTCTGACAGTCTTTTTTTCCCTGTTGTCAGCATTCTGGAGTCAGGAAAGCTGTCTAGAACAGTGGTCTCCAAATTGGGGTGTGCCACATCATCCTTTGGGGTGTGAGAAAGAAATACTGGAATTTCTGGGTTTGTTTTTTGTTTGTTTTAATCTAAAAAAGAACCAAAGCAAAACAATTAAGCTTTATGAATATTCAGCATACATATTGGCAGCAGTGCCCTCACCCCTCCGTGCGTCAGCAGGCAACGTATCACATGATGTGGGTGTGGAGTATTCACAAGGTAGAGGATTGATAGTGGTGTCCTCACTTTCAGCTTATTTCAGCAGTGTATTGCAACCACCCCGTGCCCAGTTAAGTGGATTTATGGATTATATTACCTGCTGTTAACTAAACTGACCCTCACAACATGGACAAGTGACTTAAAAAGATTCCCACAAAGAGACCGTGGATTGAAGAGAACAGTAAGGATGCCAGCACAGATGAATGACAGGAAAATAGCAGAGCTGACACTTCTATTCCTAGTAGGGTTCTTAATCAGTCACATTACCAGGTACAAACAATGACCAGCTAATCAGGTCTGACAAGAAGTTGGCCAAAAAAATGATGAATTATCAAAGGCTTTTTCAAATATGGATTTACATCCACCACCGTTAATGATGAACCTCACCTTAAGTGTGTGTTGTGCTTTGAGAAGTTAGCTAATGACACTATAAAGCCATCAGAATTAGCAAGACATGTAAACATTAAGCATCCAGAACATGACTGGGAACCTTCACCATTTTTCAGTGATGTTTCAAACTATGTGATACTGAGGATTTTACAAAATTTCACTGAGAAATGTTTGGAAGCCTCATTTGAGGTTTCTTGCTTGATAGCAAAAGACAGAAAGCTACATGTCACTGGGGGAAGAGTTGTTCTTCCTGCCACAGTAAAAATGGCTGGAATAAGCAGCAGAAACCAATACAGCAGCACACCAAAATGCATTCCTTCCTCAGCAAACGTTGTGGAAGATGCATAGAAAACGTTGCCAAAAGTTTGAAGAAACAAGAATCAGTAGAAATTATACAGTGTGAGTGGCTTGCTCTGCAGCTGGAAAAAGGACAGTTGTTTCTAACATGTCTCAGCTTATGACATTTGCTAGATTCTGGGTTTGATTCTGATTTGACTCTGGGGTTTTTGGATATTTCCCTATCAAATAGTGAAATGCATGACACCTTCTGATTAGTTTGCAAGAACAACTGATTGACTTCAGGGAGAATGAAGATTTACTATCCAACAAAAATGTCAACAAAAATCTTTGCCTGAGTGTTGGATGAGACTGAAAACTAGGTATCATGGTTTAATCAGCACAGCCAACAATGCATTCCTTGCTTTTGGATCTAGGTATCTTTGTGACTTATCTTTTTCAGCCATTAAGATCAAGTATCAGAATGAACTGACCATGGAAACAGAGCTATGAATCACAAAGTGTTAAATCAAGATTTAAAAAAATAAAGGATATAAATATTTTTAGTAATAATAATAAAGAGGTCTATTAATAAATAAACCTAATTATTTTTTTAAATTTTGATTATTTCATCTCTATCTCATCCTTTTTACATTTCTATACTCTGTGTATGTTTGATATTGTTGCACAGTGGTACGTGTCTAATTTTTCATAAATACACATTTATTTACAAGGGGGGGGTATGTGCTCAAAATTCATTTATTGGCAGGGATTTGCAATCAAAGAACTGTGGAGACCACTGCTCTAGAAGACTATTTAGAAGCCTCTCTCATGCTTCTAACGTTGCACTTCTGATTTTAACTTTCCTCCCTTTCCAATTCTTTCTAGGAGTCCTTTTCAGCATTGAGGTCACTTCCACTTACTTTGCTGTGCGCAATTATTGGAGAGGTTTCTTTGCAGCTACTTTTAGTGCCTTCATTTTCCGAGTCCTTGCTGTTTGGAACAAGGATGCAGGTAAGCCAAGAGCCCTTCCTACTCTTCTTTGTACAAAAGTTGCTCTATTAAGGTATTATTTTCCATCTTCCTCAAAACCATAGCTTTGTATGATGTTTGAAATCTCTGCCATGACCTGAGACTTCCCCTAGTAGAGAAGGGAAGAGAAGGGAAACATCTGATATCATCAGTTGTATAATCCAACCTATTCCTAGATGTGCTGGGGATATGACTGAAAAATGACTGCATCCTCATCAAGTAAGAGGGCCCTGCTGGAAATGCCCTGATCTGCTTTTGTCACATCTTAAATAGAAGCATAAACCCCAAATAATCTGTAAAACCGAGATGATGACATTATTAGGAGGCTACAGGATTGGTAGGGTATCTGGAGTATGTGAAAAGTGTGAGTGCATCACTTGGGCAGGAAGATAAAGAACAGGACAAGCTTGTTCAGGAGAACATTTCAGATACTGGAATGGAGTTCCAGCTGATGTGGGAGGCTGCCATTGCTTGGTAAACTTTTTTTAATAATGTTATTATCTTCTGTGTTTGCAGTTTTATCTACTTTCTTTATCTATTCTCTGTGTGGGCAGTTCCCTTATTTAAAGCTGCTATAAAGTGTATCTTTCCTAACTTCACTCGTTTGGATTTTTTTTATTGTTGTTTTAAAACATTATTTCTATTGAATATTCTCTTGAATATAGAAAGTGACTGCACTTTCTACCTGAATGCAGAAAGTGACTGTGTCTTTGTGAAACACTGTCTCACATTGAGGTGTATTCAACCATAAGATCTGCCACAAAAAAAAAAAAGCCCATTTTTCTGTTCTTTCCAGAGAAAAATGTAAGAAATTCCAAAACAGATGGCAGGAGATAATCTCCTATCCTTCCCTTTATCTACTCTAGCTCCCTTGCTGGTCTCCCAAATCATTAGAAATTAGCTTAGTCCTGAAATGTCTTAATTATTGTCCCTTCTTCAGAAATCATCCGGACAGCTTTAATATTCAAATTAACGGCTCCTTATCTTCTCCTTCCTTGGCTGGCTGGATTAAAAAGTTCCATGATCCAGCTGTCTATGAAAAATACTTCCTTTTCATAGTTCTGAATTTTCTTTGTGTTGCCAGTCTCCCAGTCCTTGTATTAAGGACCTAGAAACCAGTTAAGTGATTCTTTATTTTACAGTCTTTCATCCTGACAGCTCTAACTTGTCTTTCATGGCTTTTCTTGCTCACTTCCTTCTGAAAGTTACAAGCCCAGTGTTTTCAGCCTTTGTTCATGCAAGGGGTTTTCTTAGGGCCCCTCTCTGATGCCTTCGCAATCTCCCAGAAGCTGTGCACTCAGTAAATAAGCTGATGTCTTTGTGATAGTTTCCTGTATGGCTTCTATTATCATCCAGTAGGAAAGCCTTTGTATCAGGTAAGTGAATGAACTTGAAATGGGCTGAAACTGCTTCCTTTAATGTGCACTACCTACGTCTAGTTGCACATGTGGAACATGTCAACAATTGCAAATTCATACATAATATGTGGACAAACTTTTCTGCTTAGACAAAAATTTGCCATCTGAACTATTTTTGAGATAAAAGGATTGGAGTTCCAGCCAGGTGTGGTTATTGCATGGATCTACTGGAAGGCTTTACAATACTGCAGTGCAATGCTGTGCATTGTAATACTATTTTTATGTGGCTTTTGCATATTGCAAGCAGGTGCAGTTAGGAGAAAGGTAAAAAGACCCTTTCTTAGAGCTGTCTACACCGATCCAACTCTTTCTTAAAATAAATTAGATTCCTTTCCAACGTATCAATAATCTTTCTCCATTGCATTACTTTGCACTCATCAATACAGAATATTGCCTTTCTTACGCAGTCCTCTCTGCTACCACCTAGGGCAGACTGACTCAGTATCACCTGCAGATTGTGCAGTCTTCCACAGAGGACTCTGAGACATAGAATCATAAAGAGATCTCGTCTGGAAGAGAACCTTGGAGCTCTCTACTACAAACTCCTACCTACAGCAGGACAACTTTCCACTGGCTCTCTGGGCATCAGTTCCAGCACGGAACCACCTCCTCAGAAAGAAGCATTTGCTCATTATATGTAGACAAAATTCCCTTGTTGAAAGTTGTGCCCGGTGCCTTTTTCTCTTCACTGCGTGCTTAGAACTTCCCTGTGAGGGAGAGGAGACTGCTGTTAGAAACCTTTTGGGCCTTTTCATTTCCAGGCTGAGTAGACCTAGTTCCTGCAGCCTCTCCCAAAGCCCTGCACCATCCTGGGGCTCAGCAATGGAATCTCCTCAGTTTTGTAACATTTTGTTTGTACTGGGTTTTCTCCATGTGGATTCATCAGTGCCATCTAGAAGGGAATAATCACCACCCTCAGACAACTGGTTCTGCTTTTGCTGCTGTGGCCCAGTACGTGGCTAGATTTCACTGCCACGTGCTAAACATCATATCCACCAGGACCTGCTGGCACAAGAGCAGAGCTTTTCCTGTTCACTAGGCCCTTGGGATGTACTGCCACACTTGCCACATGCAGGACTAAATATTTGTCTTTGTTGAATTTAAGATGTTTCACCTGGCTGGAAGCCAGTCTGAGTGAAGCCCTCCAGGTGACAAACCACCCCCTTCTCTCCCTTCCCAATTCAGTATGGTCACTGATGAGTGAGTTCCATCTTACCAGCTAGGACTTTGATGCAGATGTTAAACAGAGTCAGCTCCAAAAGTCACCTCTGAAGCAATCCATTCAACACCACAGGGCCCCAACAGCAGTTAGCAACTCTTGCAGCGTGTGTACATGTCTGACATTATAAACTCTCTTATTTTCACCCTCTGGGCAAGCTTCTGATCCATGAGAATATTTTCCATTTTGCTGTTTGATCAGTAGACCTCTACGTGAGGCTCCTAAGTCTCATGTGGGACCTCCCAGTTATCTAAATAAATACCATTCCCCTTAACCCGGCTCTCATGTTTTGTTAAAAAAACTCCACGTTGTATAGTTTTTATTCATTCCAATTACCTTTCTGCTTTTTTTTTCCTTGGCTTTGAGGTTCAAAGGAAGCATTTCCAGGGTTGTGCTTCCTTTTCATATCTATATTTTACTAATTTACCAGGTGCTGTCTTTGCACTTCACCACTTTCCTCCACAGTCTTAAACACGTACGCTAACTATCGGGCACCCTCCAGTCTCTGGAAGGCCTAATGCTCATTGGAGGAGGTGAATTATGTTTTCAAATAGCTCATCCACCTCATTCCTGCCTCAGATCTTAATGCCTTTTAAGACCGCAGCTTGTTTAACACCTCTTTTACTGCCATTTTCCACCTCCAAGCTGCATCACTGCCACCAGGAAGTAGTAGACAGGGAGGCAATCACATCAGAGCAGACCGATGTGACTAAGTTGGGTAGCATTTCACCATGCTTCTTTTCTTTCTTGGACAAAACCTTTGGTGGTTTCTGGATACTAATGGATTTTTTGGCAATATCTGTACTTTCCAAATAACATCTGGCCCACTCTGGTTGGCTGCTGCAACTTAGGCCCCTGTTTGCTGATCATGGAAGATTGGAGCTTTGCAATTTTCAGGATCTCTGTTTTACCACGTCCTGAACTTGCATCTTATTTGCCATAGTTTTACACCTGGCATTCCTCGTGCTCCTTCTGATATTTTCTACACATCACTCAGTGTTATCTTAAAGTTCAAAGCCTTTTTAACTAGACTTCACCCTTAGCCAAACGTTCTCATTTCTTTTTGCTTCTTTTAATTTTCATCTTGTAAGAGCTGGACAGCTACTCTAGTAGAGTTTCTTGGCAACAGAGAGAAAAGGGCTTAGCCATTCGGTTTCACGATGACTTAGTCACTTAGGAAAGAGGATGAAGATAGGTGGGATGAATCTTTCTTTAGAAATATTTTTCTGGTTTGTGGGAGCAGAGAGGGAACCTAAAAAGACTCAGATTAAGTGCTGTAACCATTCCCCTTTGCTCTGGTCATCTTTGCCACCCTGTGACAAAACTCTTGGAAAGTGAGCCTTGCTATATTTTTTAATGCACTGTCACTTAGTGTCTTGGATTATCTGTTTCCTAAAAATAAATTGAGATGATTTCTTTCTTGTCATAACCTCACAAAAAGGAAGACATCCTGCTTTTCACAAGCCTCCATCACTGACTGTTCTTCTGCCCCTCCCTTGCACAATCTCTATGTTTGTTGGACCTCTCCATTAAACTCACTTCCCTGGCAGAGAACTAATTCAGGAAAAGAGCAGACAGGTTTTCTGGTAGGTTTTAATGAAGTCAAAGAACTCAGTGAAGGCTTTGACATGGCTTTGAGTGGGCCCAGTGGGAAGAGAACAGTGAAGCCAGAAGGGAAGGGTAAAAAGGCAGGGAGTAAGATCTTCCCATCTTGGATAGTAGCATGTGGTTAGACAGGCTTAGCTATCTTAGGTGATGTAACCCACAGAGATCTGACTAAATCATAGTGCTATATCTAGTCCTAACTGACCAATTATCAAGTAATTAATGCCTTCTGTAATTAACATATAATGCTAGATTTTAATTGTTTCCTTTCCTCATTGTTCATACAATTCCTTCATCCAGGACCAGTTTGATTCAAATCCATCCTCACTCAGCTGCATTTCCACTCTGCACTAGATTGATAATCTGTACTTGACCTGTGGGCATGCAGATATTTACTGTTTCCTCACAGTTAGCTATTCCAAGTAAAAGCAGGACAACTTTCAGCATCTGAGTCATTTTAACAGTGTGACTTCACCAGGAGAGGTGAGCTGGAGCAGATGGAATTTAGCTGATCTTTGTAATCTCTGATTTCTAAAACTTTCATTCTTTTGGCCCTAGGCAGAAATAACTTCAGAGAGTACCTGAGTTTTGTTTCTAGAAGGTGATCACAACTGTGTGTGACAAAAGCTTCTCCAGATACATAAGCACTGCCTGCCTCAGCAAAGAGAGTTTGCAGAGTCAGTTAGTGGGAAGAATTATTTGCTGGAGAATGGATCACACAGAATCACACAACATTCAGGGTTGGAAGGAACCTCGAAAGATCATCCAGTCCAACTCCTCTGCCAGAGCAGCATCACTTAGAGTAGGTCATCCAGGATGGTAGAAGAAAAGACAACCCTTTAAAAAGATCTGGGATTGTAGCTAAAGTAATATATATTCTCTGAAAAGGAACCTATACCATCTAGAGTGCCAGGGGTGCCAGTGCTCCAAACTAGGCACTACTAAAATTAGAGCAGCCTGCCAATCTGTAACATATAAAATGTCATGAAACCACACAGGAGCGTGTTCCTACGTAAGTTCCCCTGTCCCTACCCCTATTTTTATGGCATTTTACTTCTCACCTCATCATTCCCTTTCCTTCTCTACCTCTTCTCCCACAGTTACCATCACAGCCCTGTTCAGAACAAACTTTCGCATGGATTTCCCCTTTGATCTGCAAGAGCTGCCAGCATTTGCTGTAATAGGGTAAGTTCTCAGGAACCTGGGTCTTTGCTCCACAAAGGTTATTATTGGAGCTCTGTTTTCTTTTTCAGAAATAAGTACTGGCAAAAAAAAAGTGTCACTTGGTCTAGGTTTTGCATATAGATTTACTGAATGGCCCCATTTTGATGACATCCCCAAATGAACTCACCCAACAAATATGGCCTTTTTACTTGACAAAAACAGGACAAAAGATTTAACCAGGAAGTTTACCTTTTACAATATCAGAATGGTTACCCTTTGCAAGAGAGGTTGGTACACCTGACATAGTGGCAAGGGTAACAGGACCGTAACTGGATTCAGAGAGAGCAGCAGTTACTGAGTTGTCAGTTACATTTGGGAAGGAAATCTTGGGGAATGAAAGAAAGAAAGAAATGAAGAAAAATGAGAAGAGAATTGGGAAATACTAGAGAAAAATTGGGAAATACTAGAGAAAAACTGAATTCAGAATTGCTGTGAGGAAAAGTCTTGGGTTAGAGACTGAGGAAGGTTCCAGGGAAATCATTGCAGAGCTGTAGAGAAGGGAATACACTGTAGAAAGAAATACTCATGCTCAGGTTGTGAACATACTTTGTTGCAAGACCGGGATCCGAAACCAAAATGTATTTGAAGTTTTCCAACTCCTTTTAGTAGGCTGTCCTCATATTCATTTACTTGAATATGAACTCAGATAGTATTTTTTGAAGACATCAGCTATGTTGAAAATCTATGAATATAGAGGAGCTTTTGCTAGTAAGAGGAATCCACCTTCTCCTCCTTGTCCTCAGTATTCTGTGTGTTAATTATTTGCCACATAAAATACTTCCCCTTACCAATTCTAAATGCACTCCTTTCACTCTTTTGGGTTTTTATTCACCTTTGAGTATTAGTTGCTATTTAACCAGTGTCATTAGGCTACAGAGCATAAGGCTCAAGTCCTTAGACAACTGTAATTTTTTTTGGTTTATTAGGATCAGGAACACAGGTCTAAGTGATTAGGATCGTAGAGATGACATAGATTGCTTTAGGCACGTGAGTTGCTATTACTTGTAAGGTTTGATATAGGTGTGTGATTTTGAATCAGAGTTAAACTCCTTTCATTTTTACTGTTTCCAGTTCTGAGCTGATGTCCAGCTTCTGACAATACTGGGCTTTGCTCAGTTGCTCTTCACCAGCCCTCACTGAGATCTGTCAGTCCCTTTTTACAGAATATTTTTATAGATTATTTAATAGATATTAATAGATGATATTTCCCCCTCTAAGGAAGAGAAAAATTAAGCAGCAAAATGTCATGTGCATGACAAAGATGTCCAAGATAATCTTTTCCCTTTCATCAGGGAGTCAATACCTTCAAGTGAGTTGCTGTAGGAGTAACCCTCTAGTTGACACCTAAAAGACTTCACCAATCTCAGAAGATAGAAAACAGTCAATTTCCTTGGTTGATGCTTTGTGTATTATCTGTTGTTTGGTATTATTTTATTTATTTTTCTCCATTTTAGGATTTGTTCTGGATTCCTTGGAGCATTTTTTGTTTATCTCAATCGCCAAGTGGTCCTATGCATCCGACGTCACACAGCTCTGAGCCAGTTTCTCACCAAATAGTGAGTTCCTTTGAAGATACTCTCTTTAGAGACCAGGTTTTTAATACTCTACTGGTATTGGATAATAACAAACACTTTCTGGAAGCTAGTAGAACTATTCCAAGTAAAAACATGAGAAACTGAAATTATCTGACAGGTATCTGTAAAAAAAGTGGGAATTCATTTAAAATTTACATTTAGTTTCTCAGAATTTTTTAGGTCCTTAGACTGAAAGAAATTAAAGGTTATATTTTGTCTTCCTAAATACCACAGCATCTTAGCCAGAATTTCTTGTAGAGCACACAGTAGTTTTTCAGGGGAAAAATGACAGCACGTGGAGGCAGCTTAGGCTCATGTTGTCTTAGTGCCCATGAAGCATCTCAGTGTACCCAGAACCCCATCCTGGGATTGGACACAGCAGTAGGAAAGCACAGGCTTCAGCCTGATGTCCAGCTAGACCCCAATGGCTGAGCACAGCTCGACCCACTGGCCACCAAGAATACCTTCCCAAAAACTGTGATGGGCAGCAATTCAATGGAATGCAGTTTGTCTAATGAGTGCAGTGGGGGATACATATAGAACTGTATGAGAAAACCCCTACATTTAAATACAGTAGGACAGGGTACATTGCATGGGGCATGAAGAAGCAGGACAAGTGGAGGAGGTGCTGACCTTTGAGAGTAGGCCATGTATTCCAGTTTGTGAGTTTTGTGCTTCACTCTCTCCCTCCACCCCTCCCCTCCGTTAATTCTGATGGGAAAAATGGCTTTGCTGACTCTCTGAATTATGATAATCAGTGGAGCAGGGCATTAAATTGCCAGTAACAAAACTTGAAAGCAGCAGATCCAGGCGTGACAGAGGTTTCACAGAAATCTAGTCTTGAAGTGGTAGTGCTGCAAGAAAAGAATGTGAGGTTCTATTTTAATAAACTTTTCTTTCCTTTCAGCCGCCTCATATATCCTGGGGTTATAACCTTCCTTATAGCAACTATGACCTTTCCTCCTGGATTCGGGCAGTTCATGGCAGGAGAGGTGAGAGGGGAATGCAATTTGCAATCTTGTCCAATTCTGCAAACCAGTCTCCCTTTATCCTTTGCCCCAATAAACTTATGTGATGGAAAGACAGAGGAGGAGTTTGGACTGAGGATGGCTTGTATTCTGAGACTCATGATCTCTGCTATCTTCTTCATATAAAACCTGAAAAAGGTCCACTCTCCTAAGCAAGTAAAAGTAGTTATCCTATCACCAAATCAGGTGAAGTCCCAACTCTCTTCCTGAAGATTATAAATGTGAATTAATTCTCATAATCATGGATTCCCAAAGTAAAAATCTCCCCTACTTTCTTGGAACAGAGGTAGAATATTTACTCTGTCTAATCTCATGGTGCATGCCTGTTTGGTTGTTGGTTTTTTTTGCTGTTTAGTTGATGCCACGAGAAGCCATCAGCTCTCTCTTTGATAACTATACCTGGGCAAAATACACAGGGGACCCTCAGATCCTAGGGAAATCTGCTGCCTGGATCCATCCTAAAGTCAGCGTCTTCATTATCATTCTGCTCTTCTTCCTCATGAAGGTAGGAAACCCAGCTCACCATAACTGTTCTCCACTCAGAGTAGATGTTCTTAACACACTGTAAAACTCTTTGTGAACTGCCAGCGAGGAGGTGCTGGGTATTGAATGAAGGCACTACTACTGCAATGGGTTCTTAAATCTTTTTATGTGGTGTTTGCCCACCTTGAATGCAAGATCACCAAAATTATTAGGGAAGTTTCCTGGTCTTAATATAGTTTTCTCCTTCACTGCTCCTTAGGACATCTTCCTCATGAGTCGTGCTTTGGTACCCACTGTGTAGCAGTTGCTAGGGAGGTCTACATAAGGAAGGATTTCTCAAGTTCCACAAAAAAAAATAAATAATTGAGTAAAAAGCTGACAGATAATTTATATTTGGTCTAAATAAAGTCTGATACAGTCTACTTGATATTCCTGACTACAGACAGGAGACAAATAAGAATATGCAAGCACCATCTGTAGTTGTGTGAGGCTCAGGTAGTTGTTAGGAGTACCATAACTTGATGGAGGAATGAATCTGAAAACAATTTTGCTCCCTTCTTGGAAAGCAAGAGCAGATTAAATGTTCTAAGATGACATGGTCTGTGAAGTTGAAACTTCAGCCTCTGAAAGGATCAGCTGGGTAACTGATGTATGAAAAAGTAAGAGAAGAGATTCAAAATAAAAATCATTATATGCCAGCATTCAGAAAACAAGTAGCAAGAAAATAATAAAAAAAAAAGAGATAAAAGCATAAAAATATCATAGAATTGGTGGAGTTTTTTGTTGCTGTTACAAAGAAGCAAAAGAACTGAGGCCACCTTGCAAAAGAACTTGAGGCCACTCAACGATCAGTTGATCATTTCAGTAGCTCAGGAAAGAACAATAATGATTGCTTAACACAACTGATTCCACCTAAAGTAAAACACTGTATTGAATTTCAGACAGAGAGTTAAAGGTTCTGCCTCTGTGATGATTCTGATTGTGGTGTATCAGCAGATGAGAGCTCATTTACCTAAATAAAAGAGGGCTGGACTACGTGGTGTATCTATCCTGAGCCCATCTGTTCCCCTTTGAAAGAGCTGTATCCTCAGACATTAGATTCATTGGCTTTGTCCCATTAGCTAGAGGCTTTCTCAACTCACTAGATAAATGCTCCAAGTTATTAGTCATTTATCTTCTGGATGTGTCCAGAGTGATGATAGACCACATAAAGAAGAAACTGCTATTACGACTTGGCCTGATTCTCCACTGCACTATAGTCCCAGTTCCCAGCTGTATTTGGCCTGAGTTTGGTACTGCAAAGACAGAGCTTAGTTAGCTCTACTTTTGCAGCTTGCTGGCCCCTGTAGCCAGCCAGGAACTTCTCCTCTGGAGTAGTCAAATGCCTTATGGAAGGAAGAGCAACAGCCCATATTAAACTTATCCTTACAGTATGTTCCTGTAGCATGGGCCAAGAAATGCTGTTCTGCTGGCTCCTTGTTGCCTTTGTGGAGGGCTTTCCTAAATGGCACTCTATATTTTGGTTTCAATTTCCCTTTCTCTTCCCCTTTCCATTTTCCCTTTCATGCCAACCATCCTAAGTGAGTTACAGCAGAAAAGCTGTCTTGGGTGGATTTCCTCTCACCAAACCAACTGTCTATAGATTAGCATCTCATCTGTCTACAGCTACAACGTCTGCAGAAGCATCACTTCCTCAAAGGTGGACCCTGAACAGGAAGGATTTGCGTGCTGGACTATGGTTGCTTATTACCTGTGATGCTTCTGCAGCAAGGGACATTTTGTCAGTAAACTTCTTTTTACAAGCTTTTGAAACGGCAGCATTCTCTGTGTTTCCCTGTGGAAATCTCCTGTAATATTGCCTGAGAAAATCTGAGTGCATTGGCACTTTGAGGCATTTCTAGCAGTAGGCTGTTGCCTCCAGAAGTCTGTATGTGCTGTGCTAAGGCAGCATTTGAATTGTTTTAGCAGTACCAGGATGGATTTCACCATTTTGCCCAACAAAGCGATAGGACAAGAGGCAACAGACACAAGCTAGAATAAAGGAACTGGACTTCAGGAAAAAAATTCTCCCCTAAGTGTAGGTCAGCAGTGGCACAAATGTCCAGAATAGCTGGGGAATCCCCATACTTCAAGATGTTCAGAACTTACCTGGGTTAGGCCCTGAGCAACCTGACTTAACTTACAAATTAGCCCTTCTGGGAGCAGGGAGTTGATGGAGAGACCTCACTTCACACTGAAATCTTTCTGAGTCTGTGACATTTTGACAAGCCTGTTCTGTGAAAAGCCTAGCTGTTTGGAGCAGTAGGAAATCTCAACTTTTGAGGTCCAAGGCAAAGGAGTTCTTGAGTTCACCCATTCCCTTGGTGATTCAGGTTCCCCCCCAGTACAGCAATCACACAAAGGTTTTCTGCATCAGTGTTGGTGTGTTGCCAGACCTCCTCCAGCTCCTCTTCACACCCCACAGCCTCTTTACCCTTCAATCTTTCTGGCTGAATTGCCACATCCCTCAGAACATGTCTCCTCATGGATTCACAAGCTGGGCAGTGGAGTGGGGCTGCAGGAAATGCTTTTACTGCTCAGTAACAACTGCACCCTCTGCCTCTGTTCCAGTTCTGGATGTCTGTCATTGCTACCACGATGCCAATTCCTTGTGGAGGCTTCATGCCTGTTTTTGTTCTAGGTGAGTTTCAATTTTGCATTGAAGCATATAGATCTGACAAGTGGAAAGGATAAGAGAGATGTTGCATATGCATCCAGTAGGTTTCTTCTAGTGGATGAGTCATCATCACTTGATGTCTGTGACAAGCTCAGTTAACAGTCCATATAACAGCCTCCGAGTCTCTGCTTTTGGCATTTTCCCACCCCCAAATCCAAAAGCTGAGGAGGAAATCCCTGTCCTCTTCTCCATAAGGAAAGCCACACTGTGGAGAGGCATGCTGAGCCATGGCCTCTTCACCTACAGAGAAACTTTGATCCCCCAATTAGTAGTAGTTTCTCCTTCCACCCCTGACTGCCAACTAGAAGAGAGAACCTCAAAACCAGTACCTGCAGTGTAATCCACACTTACTCATTCCTGCTGATTGAAATATGGTAACACACAGGAGGGGTTGTTTTTTAAATGATTTTAATTCCAAGACCAAACAATTAAAATAATAAGATGCTATATTAGTACAAAAGCTCATGAAGTTCAGCATTAAGTACCCACAGCTCTTAAATGAAATGGTGTGTGCTAAGGGCCTCTGGGTTCTGGCAGGCAGCAGCTGAGCTTCAGTCAGTAGCATGCCCTTGCAGTGATGAAGGCTCACCACAGACAAGGCTGTACTAGGAAAAGCCTAGCCAGCAAGGCAAAGAAATTTGTTACTTCCCTGCATGAAGCATTTTGGACACGGTTCTGGAATATTGTGCTGTGTTGTGTCCACCTGTACATGAGATCTTGACAAACCTCTGGGCAAGCGAGTCCAGTTGTGGTCACTGAGATTGCTGGGGAGCTGGAGCTCCAGTGAATATTCTCAATGAATAAGGAAAGCCTGAAGGAGTTGGACTTGTTCAGTCTGCAGAAGAGAAGGCCAGGAAGGGATCTAACTGCAGCCTTCTCTGCCTAAAGCAGCAGGGGATAGAGAGGATTGAAATACTTCTCTTAGAGACACACAGTAAATAGGAGGTAAAGGCACAAGTTGCAAGAGGGGAAATTCTGATGGGACGTAAGAAAATAATTGTTACCTTGGTTCAGGTGCTCAGAAAGTCTGCAGATTTTTAAAGTTTGTCTGGACAAGTCGCTGGGTGACTTGATCTCACGTTGAAATTAGCCCTGTTGTGGGTAGGTCTCAGAACAAGATCTCCAAAAGTCCCTTCCCACCTAAACTCCCCTGCAAGCTGTGATTCTAGTGTTTGGACATTTGCAGAATGACTGTGTGAGGGGCCTCAGCTGTGATCTGGACTGGAACTGTATATTCTGAAAACACCTCCTCCTACCTGGGAATCACACCTATGCCTGGTGTGCCTACATGGAAGAGTGAAAGGTCAACTCTACCTTAGTACCTTTTTCTCCTTGTGGAGTCTAACTTCAGTATTTTGTAACTAAGAACTACTCTTTAGTCCCCAGTGTCATTTTAATCTAAGTTTTGGTGCTGTTTCTGTTCGAAAACACTCTGGTGATTGCCCAGATTGCACAGACTGGGTGTTTCTTAGATGTTCTCTCCGTAATCCTCAGTGATATTTTGCAGGCGCTGCGTTTGGGCGTCTCATTGGGGAAATCATGGCATCACTCTTTCCCGACGGGATCCTCTTTGATGGCATTGTTTATCAAATCTTACCTGGAGGGTACGCTGTCATCGGTGAGTCTCCGTGTCTGCCTTTGGTTTCACCTGGTCCCATTCCCAGGACTTTCCCAGTTGACCTGATACACTGTTTCTATATGACAGTCATCTTCTCCCCCTATCCCTTTTCAACCCTACCTGGGAAAGGTGCAGCAGCAATGACAGGAGCAGTGAGCCACACCGTCTCCACTGCTGTGATCTGCTTTGAACTGACGGGTCAGATCTCTCACATACTCCCCATGATGGTGGCTGTCATTCTTGCCAACATGGTGGCCCAGAGTCTGCAGCCCAGCCTCTATGACAGCATCATCCAGGTGAAGAAACTGCCTTACCTGCCAGACCTGGGCTGGAATCACATCAGGTATAGTAGTGAAACAGAGGTGGAGGTGGGGAGTGGCAAAGAAGTGAAGCAGGCAAGGGTGAGACCGTGGGAAGGTCATGAAAAGGGGGTAGTACTACAAAGAAAATAAGAAGGCAGAATAGGCCTGCAGCAAGAAAAAAACACGTTGTGGAGTAGAATTAGGGTTCCTACTCAGAAATGGAGAAAAGTCATCTTTTTTTCCACTGAAAGCACAGGTAATGAATAATCTGCAATGCCACCAAATTCATGTTAATACTGGCAAATTGCATTGATTTAAAAAATTAAAAATCAAGTGGTTTATTTCCCTTTTTTTCTTCCTGAATTCAGTGGGGTTTGGATTTCTTTCTCCAGCAAATGTTTGAAATATTTTATGTGGCTGTTTTGCTTAAAACAAAACCCAGTTATTCACATACAAGTCTTCCTCTCTCTAGTATGTCTATATAAAATAGCTGTATATATGTGTGTATTTTTATGGTGAGTGGAATCCAACTGTAGTGATGATCCAGTTAACCTGTGTTAATCCTGTGGAAATCCTCTTTGGTTACTCACAGATTATTTAGCCACTCTATTGAGAATACTTTTTAAAGAAGTGGTCATTTATCTATTTCTTTAAGGAATTATCTGCTAGACATTTTCAATATGCGAACTGTTCCCCTTATTGTCCATAAATTCACAGCAAATACAATATCTTTGTTGAAGATATTATGGTCCAAGATGTGAAATTCGTCTCCTCTAACTGTAAATACCGAGACTTGCAAACTCTACTCCAAAGCACCACTGTTAAGACTTTGCCTTTGGTGGACTCACCAGGTAAGCAATGTGGAGGAACTGGTCCTTCCTGAAGACTGTCTCAGCTTAAAGAGCCAAAGAAACTAGATTTCAAATTGCATGCTGTGAAGGAGACAGTGTGACCCAGTGCATTAAAAATCACCCTAAAAATCTTCTGCTATGGATGATCTATGACAGCAGGCCAGGCAGGTAAGCTGGAGTGTGGGCAGTGAAGCAGATACAGCAGGTAAGGGAGGTGTGTGGACTGAACTGTGACAAGAGGGAGGGATCCTGCCTAAGTAAGGAGCCTGCTTCTGGTGAGGAGTGGTATAACTCAGGGATGGTGAGCTTCCCACAGCCCCACAGTTTATTAGCAGCAGCTAGCAGGGATGATCAGTAACTCTTGTATAGCTCTAGATTGCACAAATTCAGGCACTTTGAAAAGCATGGAGGGAGGAAGGGGCAGTGTGTGGCAGGGGACATTCAAAACCTTGAAGCAGCTTAATGGCTTCTGCCTTGTGTTATGCAGAGACCATGATCCTGCTGGGGTCTGTAGAGCGATCAGAACTGCAGGCTCTCCTCCAGAGACACATAAGCCCAGAACGGCGATGGCTCCTCAACAGAGAAATGCAGCAGAAGCTCTCTGAGGCACCCTACGATGGGCAGAGCAAGGGGCTGTTGGCATCCCTACCAAAGCTGAAGCACGAATCTTTTGCTTATGTTGATGAGGATGAGGATACAGATGAGAAGGGAGAGGTGAGATAGAGAAGTGGAGAGACTGCAACACAGAGACTGCTTAAGAAGCAGTAAGGCATTTGGAGAGGCTGAGTAAGAAATAACACAGGGTGGACTTTATTCTCTCTCCTTTCCATAACAGCTGCCTCATCCCTCAAGTCCCACTCCCAGTTACCCAGAGGAGCCCAATGGCCCCACAAGTCCTCTTAAGCAAATGCCTGAAACTTTGGAACCACAGCAACTCCCAGGTATGGTAAATTCTGTCACGCCCCAGCCATATCCTAGGCAGCTTGTGGAAGCTTTCGTGCTAACTATGTGTATGCTTGTGTGAGGTGCTGATTTCCCAGAGACTGAGAAGGAGCTTTCTCTTCTGTTTCTGTGTTACAAGGTCCTTTGTTAATGCACCTCAACATCCATGTAACATACCTGGGAATATCTGTTTGTGACCCCTCAGAGAGGATGGCAAAGTAGGCCCACTCAGGCTGCTCTCTGTCAGAGCACCCCACTCCATCCTTTGCCATAACATCTCCTTGGACATTTTCTGGAGAGTCTGCATGGCAGGGTCCCATCTCTTGCCTCCTTCATCCTGGGAATGAATTTTCCTGGGAAAAGCAGCTTGAGAGCTAAACATCCGTACTTATTTTTTAAGTAGCTTAGGCTGTGGCTCAGCCATCTCGAAAACTAAACAGCTTCTCCCTTGGATGCTCATCTCTTTGATTAAACTCCATTAATATGATGGGCAAATACTGTCCTTTGTGTGCCACTCCAGGACTGTACTCCCAGCTCATTTCTGAACTGTATATCACGTATATTTGTTTCAGGATGGCAGTTGTTGGTTTGGTTTTTTTCTTTTACATGTCTTGAAATAGGCAGAGAGTAGGACAGAGAGTGCAGAGAGCACTACAGAGGTGTAGCCCAGTTTTGAGAATGAATACAGAGAATGGGACTCTGGCTCATGCGTTCAGGCACCCAAAGGTAGCATATAGCACATGCTGGTTCCTTAACACCACTCATGTGTTACTAAACCTCTAAGGCATAGGGAAATCCACTTTAGGCTTCCAAGGCAGGAGAGTGGTAAGAGACAGTAAGGTCACCCAGCTTCCTTACCAAGGCACAAAAATGATCACAACAGAACAAGGACAGTGTGTGAGACATTTTACGTGACGCTAGTACTGAGTGATCCAGGAGTGGCAGAAGGAAGTGGAGCAGGGGTTACTTCACGAGTCTTTCCCTGCATCTTTAGTTTGGCTCACAGCTGTCATTGTTTCCAACCAACCTTCCTCCACAGCCTTGTTCGCTTCACAACAGCACCAGACCCCATCTGCTCCCCTTTGCTAACTCCTGACTGTCCTGCATGGGAGAATAATTCCGCAGTCTTTCTCAGCCGCACCATTACACTGCTGGCACCACCCATGAACTCCTCACTCCTTTGTACCTGTCTCATTCAGGCTGTGGATACATTTTGTCTTTGAAGTAATTTCCAATTTCTCCCCTCTCCTTTCCATACTCATCCTCCAAACCACATTCCCTTTGTGGACTGCAGAAACCTCTCGTTGCAGCAGTTTATCCCTTGGATCAGCTCTTTTGCTGTGTTCGTAGTCTTGCTTCTGTTTCTGCTTGGTGGGTTGGTTTTCTTTGGGAAAACTGATAGATAAATGTATGGTATATGAATATCTGCAAGGGCTACTTTGTAATGTTTTGTTCCCTCTCCCTGAGGAAAGACACTGCATGCAAATATTTATTCTGGCATGTCTCAGACACCATCTTGCAGATTAAATGCTAGTTTATGTCTGGCTCAGCCCTTATACTACTTCCCATCCTGCCTTGGGCAAGGAGGTGGGCATGGGGCTTTGTATTTTTGTCTCTCACTTGTTCTTCTCTCTTATCAAAGTGTTTGTTTTCACCTTCAGGCAATTTCAGGAGTTTGAGGCAACTGATCCGGCAGCTCTTGTGCCATTACAGCCGTCCGCTTGAAACAGAGAGTGCCATCCAGGTTAGGGATTCAGAGAGACCAGTAATACCCTGAACTGGGAAGGGAATGCAGTGGAAGTAGAACCAGCTCTTTTGGCCAGCCTGGAACTCGTGCCCTGTTAGATGCCCTTGGGTATCTGAGACACCTGCACAGGTTGGATACATACAGAGCCTATGGGGCACTCGTCCACTGGGCAGTGCTCGGACCCCCTGTAAGGTATCTGAAAGCATCTAAAGCAGTACCAGATGACCATGTTTAGGCATGTGAACTGTTCCACCAGCTTTCCATCTTCATTGGCAAGGGAGGAACAGCAAGTATGGAGTACACCTTATAATGTAAGAGTATAAAGAAAATCTAAAATCTCAGTATTTAGAACAAAAGGGGGACCACGTGGGGTGGGGAAGTTGTGCAATTTTTTCCTTTCCGTATTGTGTGAAACTGGGTTATTTGTCTGTCCTTAACAGTGTTTTCTCCTACAGGAGCCAGTGGAATTCGTTGACACAATGAGGCCAGAAGAGGTAAGACAGGGTGCAGAAAGGGAGCAAGGTTAATCGAGTGCTTCTTTTGCCCATTTCCTACCACTTGCAATACTTCCTGAACTGTGACAACCTCAGTGATTGCCACAAGAAAAACACAGCTAAAGCCATTTTTTTCTTAGAATTGCACAGTGGGTAAGTCTCACACAGCAAGAGAAGAGATTGTTCCGCTAGAGGTGTTGAGTAAGGCTCTGACTACTCTAATCTAGCTTTGAAGTCAGCCCTGCTATGAGCAGTTTTGGACTACAGACCTCCACAGGTTCCCCCTCACCTAAATCTTTCTGTGATCTGTGTTGTTCCTCCACTTTTCACACAAAGGAGCTATTATCTTGTAATGGCAAGGGGGAGATGCTCTCAGAAAGGACAGCTAAGATGTCCACTCCCTCTTTTAAGCAGGAAAGAGCAAAACCTCACCTCAGAAAACCTCTGATGTACTAGAATTTCTGTTTCCATAGGGAATTGACATCGGGCAAGGAAGGGATGGGAAACCTGAGGGATGTAATGTAATTTACTGTGAGGGTGGTGGAGCACTGGAACAGGCTGCCCAGGGAAGTGCCGGAGGCTCCATCCCTGGAGACATCCAAGGTCCAGCTTGATGAGGCTCTGAGCAACCTGCTCTAGTTGAGGATGTCCCTGCTCACTGCAGGGGGGTTGGACTGGATGACCTTTGAAGGTCCCTTCCAGCCCGTGGCATTCTGTGATTCTATGATAATGGGCAAGATGAATGATCTGCATAGGAAGGAAGCATTAACAGGAGAATGAGACTAGTTTGGGTAGACAAGACAGAAACACTGCTAACTACTGTAAGAGTGATTCCTCTTCTTTCCTGTGTCAGATAGATGCTTGGGAACAGGAGGAGCTGAACAAGAATGTGTGCTTTGACAGCTGTCGCATAGACCCTTCCCCTTTCCAGTTGGTGGAGAGAACTTCTTTGCACAAGGTAGATGCAGAAATCTCTCTGAGACATACACTTTTTCTCCACCCTGTCATTGCTTCTCCTTGTCTTCACCTACAACTACTAACACCACTGACTTCCACATCCAATAAGCTTCTGTGTGTACCTCCCAATCTCCTGCAAAATGAAAAATAACATGATAAGAAGTCTGAGTGCATTTAACAGCTTTGGGCACAACACAGGATTTGCCAGTCACTACATAAACAGGAGCATCGTGCCTTGATGCTGGGGGCATTTCACTGAGATTTATACTCTTCTTTGTCAGTGAGCAGCACCGGAATGAGCACTTCTGGATTTCTCAGGGTATTTCTGTCAGGGCCTGGAGTCTGCCTCGGTGCATGAGAAAAATTGCTTGAAACCACCCTACATCACAGGGTCTTCAGTGAGCTAAAGCACAAGGAAGAAGAAGCTGGATCATACTTCTAGAGTTAGCACCGGCTGGCTGGGGATAAAAGCAATCATTGTAATATCAGGAGGAAGAGAGTGCTGGGCTTTCACTCAGTGGAAGGGGAAAGCAGGCAGAGGTTCACGGTGCATATTTTGATCAATATTCATTTTATGTGAATGGTCAGCAAAAACTTTGTACAGAATTAATTAATTGCTGTTATCAAAGGAGTAAGGTCTCAGCCTTGAGCAATATAAGAACAAGTTACACATACTTAAGATGAGTATGGTGTTTCCCAAAGGGCTGAAGTAATCTGAAAACCACCAGCATTTAGCTTTGAGAATGTAAGGGTTACAAGAAATAGTCCCCAAAGAGTGCAAATGCAGGAATTTTTATGCCTCTTGTAAAAAAGAGCAAATGAGAAACTGGAATAACGGACAAATCAGCTTAACTTGGATGCACAAAAATGCAGGAATGAATAATCAAACTATCTGAGGTGTGCACGGTCAGAGCTCAACACAACACTACAATGGCAAGAATATCAAGCCTAATAGTGATCAGATTGTATTCAACCAGTCTGATTTTCTTTTACATTAGGGCACAATGCCTTGTTGGTGAGAAATAAGATTTTTTTTCCCTAGTTTACACTTGAAAGTGACATCCAGTCTCTCATGGAATGTTAAAAAAAAGGGAAAAACCAGCTATGAAAGAAAGACTTCATGTAAGGCCACAGATGAAGTCTAGCTAGATCTCAGCTTAAAGAACCTGGAGGTTGGAAATATGCCACAGATAAGCACTGAGAATGCTGGAAGTTTTAAAAAGCCTGATCTATGAAGAACAGTAAAATAAGGGGGCATATTTGGGATGAAGAAGACTGATAGCAGTGTGATATCTGTCCTTTTAAGAAGGCTTTTGTAAGAAAAAGGGAATAACTTGTTCTCAGTGCTCCCACTGCACTGGCAAAGTGGCAACAAGGTTAAGTCTTGACGGGAGATGTTCTGGAACAGGAGAAGAGGAATCTTCTAGTGTTAAAGAAAGCACTGGAATAAGTAACCTAAGCAGGTTCTGACTCTGCATATTACTATATGATAGTTTAATTTCCAGCACCAAAATGAAATAGGATTTGCTTCAGTCCTCAAATACACAGGGTGTTGCATATGAATCTCTGCTTGCAAGATGGGAGTGACCTTGAGAACGTGCTCTCCAGCATCAACACACTCCCAGCTCTGGCTGCACAGCAGAAGGACCACAGGGTAGCATTTGCTAGCTACACAAGGGGAAGGGAAGTAGCTCCTTTGTGTTTCCAAATCCCAAATCCCAACTCTAACCCAGTATCATGCTTCCAAAGTGGCTGAAATGGTCTTTTGTGGTTTTGCTCATAGACACATACCTTGTTCTCATTGCTGGGCCTCACCCATGCCTATGTAACCAGTATGGGGAAGCTGAGGGGCGTGTTGGCTTTGGAAGAGGTGAGTACATATGCTTTCATCTCCTGCTAATCAACTGCAAACGTCCTGTGGATCACTGCAATAACTTAGGGCTGCTGGAGGATCCAGCTGGCAATATTTGTAACTGAAATTGCTACATTTCCACTGCAAAGTTGAATTCTGAGTCAACCCTTTGGAAACCATGCAGCGGAATGGGTGACTGTGTTTCAGAGGAGGCAGCAGGTGTTGTTT
Source organism: Chloroceryle aenea (assembly GCA_013399075.1). NCBI lineage: Eukaryota > Metazoa > Chordata > Aves > Coraciiformes > Cerylidae > Chloroceryle > Chloroceryle aenea. The sequence goes on along the minus strand of VWZY01003970.1, from coordinate 228,984 downwards.
GCAGGGGTGGTAGATTGTTCAGCCTTCTCATGAACGCAGGGCTCTTAACTGAGTGGCTGTTACTGTTTCTGAGAGCAGTGTGGAATTTGTTGTTTACCACAGAACAAAAAATCACCCCACCAGTGTAAAAAGGTGATCTCCACGGGCCCCAGAGGTAGAGCTGTGACTCTCTCTTTGTGATCTCTTTACCCTGGAGAGCAGATGACCTTCCGCTGGGTGGGGCTGAGCCAGCCTCTCTTTTATCCATTTTATCTGAACTTTCTCTCGTCGTAGCTCCAGAAGGCAATAGAAGGCTCCACACGCTCAGGGGTTCGCCTCCGCCCGCCCCTTGCCAGTTTCCGCAATGCCACCCGGACTTCCATCAGCAGTGAGAAGGTCAGCCAGGCCACGCAGGCGTGGAGCCGGCAGGACAACGGCCTGCTGGCAGCACAGCAAGAAGGAGACTTGGGCACAGAGAGCCCGATGGCTCCCTGCTCACACTCTCCACGGCCCTCACGCTTGCACGAAGAGGAGGAAGTTCTGTCCTCTGCTTATGCCACCGATACTGAGTTGGAAGAGATGGAGCTAACAGGGCCAGTTGCTGATAACATCTCAGACATCCTCAAGGACATAAGCCTACACTCCACTGACCTAGATGAGGATGAGGATGTCCCCTTATAGCTGGTGTGAGGGGAGCGGTCCATCACACTGTTCAGTTGAGCCAGTCTTCTGGTGTTTGCTCCTCAAAGAGAAGCTTTTGGATGTTCTCTGCAATCCCCCCAGAGGATTGGTTCGGCTAGGAGAAAGGGCATCGGAATGACCCTTTCTTCTGCTGCACCTTCTTTCTGGGCAAAGACTGTTGGACTATATGTGTGTGTGTGCAGGAGGCAGATGTGGACTGCGAGGTGACTAAGGGCAGGCTCATAATGCTGAGGCTTCTGCCATGTCTACAGAACATAGCAAAAGGGATTGCAACGGGACACGAATACTGCTGGACGCAGTCAGGATGCTCTAGGTCAGTCTGTCATGTGGGAAGTGGAGCAGGAAGACCTCTTCTCCATTGGTGTAATCCTTCCAGGCACTCCCGGCCTGCATGCACCAGTCATGCACACAGCCAGACCTCCAGCCTAGAAGCATATTGCTGCTTCTGACTGCAATCCTGTCCGTGTTGCTGCTGCTCCTTTTCACTAGCTCTTATCTTACACCCCCCCCAAACATTCCCATGTAGAACATTTTTCCTCTTCCTCAATTTTTACTGTGGGATTTTCCTGGTTGGGGGTGCAGTTAGGAGCTTCTCCTCTGTCCTTCAGCTAAAAACAGATGGAAAAAAAAATTTGGTCTATATCTCATGTCTTGAATTCAGTCAGGGTTCTAAGAAAAGCACTGGAAGGTAAGAAAGCCTCTTTGTTTCTCCATCATCTCTGGAATTTTCAAATAAACTGGGAAAATCTTAAAAGGGGACATCCTCAGTGCTGAAGGAAGAGGAGTAAACCAGCATGTATGCACCTGTATTTTATTTCAAACCTGTGTTTGTCTCTCTGAATCACTGTTCCTGATTTTACAGAGTTATAGTCTTAAAATATAAGAACTCAGAAAAATAATTATGGAGCGTTAGCAGGCTGCCAAGAAATACAGCAGAAGGAAGCCACATTTTCTACACTTTGAAAACAGGTTTCTCTCTGAAAACTCCTGCTATCTTTCCTGGTGATTACCCTGCCTACTTTCCACATATTTCTGCATACCTCAGATCTGAGAATTCCAGCTCTCATTTTCACCAGCTTGTCTTCATTGTGACTAACAGCAGAGACCTCAACCCTTGCCTGCAGCATCCCTCTCTATTCCAGTTCTAAATCTGGAGCAGATCTTGATCTGTATCTTTCAAAAAGATGTCTTGTCAGTTTGTGTCATGCATGCAAAACTTTAGCATCCAAAGATAAGATGCTGCTTTGTTTAACTCACTGTCTTGGGAAGTTTTCTCAGTAAATAGGCAAAATCAAATCCTGTGTATTCTGCAGCATTCCTCTAACATTCTACACCTCTTTCCATCATGTTTTTGGTACATCGTGGTGCTCAGGTGCAGTCACAAGCAGCCTACTGTATGTGCTTCCACTTACCAGTCGCAGAGAATAAATCCAGTCTGTGGGAATGTTGTTAGGAGTATTCTCCCAGCTGTTGGGCCACATACCCTTTCCTGATATTAGTAAGGCATTATTACCTTAGAATGACCAGTTTCTGCTTAACAGGTAGTTTTTCATAAGCTGTCTCAGGAGCAAGTCAAAAATATCATTACCTCTAACTCAGCCTCCCTAGGAAAATTCCCTCCTGGCTTTCATTCCAAGAGTTGACCTTGCACCAATTCCTCCCTCACGATGTGCATGGGTGGGAGAGTCTGTGACAAGCTTATTATAGTAGAGGGAAATCTCCCCAGCTAGTCTCTCAAAGAGGGAGGGATTTCTTTTTGCTGTCTGGAATTCAGAACTTACCAGCTCTGTGCTGTCTTTGAGACACGATACCCCTCTGTAAGACAATGGGGGACAGCCTTTCCTTGCCTAAGCAATCTTCAGTCCCCTGAAGGTCACCCTGTCCTTGTGAGAAGACAGTGGTGATCTGAGGGCAAGCCTCTTGTCCACATCAGCTGCCCTCCTTCACCAGAGGATTGTGGCACATTTCTTGCTGCCAGACATTAGCACACTGCCTCCCTGCTACCTTTCTGTCACCTTCCCCTGCCTGCAGCAGAGGCAGAACAACTGCTATTTTACTCAGGGAACTGTATTAGCTCTTTAAATAAGCAGAGGAGAAAGGACATTCCTTCTAAAAACCCATAAATGTGCAGTGAGGGGCAACACTCTTGAAACCAAATCTGATCTGGGGGTCCACACAACCTCAGGAAGGACAAGTTTCTCCAAGTCAGCCGCAGCCTTATTACCAGCAAGTGCAGACACACATCTTGCAGCTTAGTCAAATGCTTGCAGTGGAATAGATAAGACAAGAAGAAACTTTGAGGTTGGAGTCAATACACCTCCCCCTCCTCTCTCCCGAATACAGATCTATGTTATTCTCCAGTCCCACACTTCTCCTACAGTGTGTTACAGAAGAACTGGGATCTGACTGGCTGAGAAAGCAGATGGAGTCTAAATCAAAGCCACGGAGTGTGTGAGTCATGACAGACAGATTGTGAGCTGGCGAGATGAAGCTGGAACAAAAATGATGCACAGGGAGAGGCTTGGGGAGCTCAGAATAAGACACAAGCTAACATGTAAAGTTTCTTGAGGTTCATCACCTGAGAGTAGGAGAGCCCATGCACACACACACACACTTCCCTCCATCCAATCGCCCTTAGCTGTCCCAGAGTTACCATGAGGAGCTGGACTGCTCTCGGTGGGGAAGCCAGAAGGTGCAGTTCTCTTTCCAGGCACTACTCAAGATCCATTCCAGGGATGCACCCACCCTTGGAGCAGAAGCAGCATTCATCTGCACCATTTTCTCACCTGGGAGAAAGGCTGCATGTGTATAGGGACAAAAAACACACTGCAGAGGGGGTTTCTCATGGCTGAAGATGTTTCCACTTCCATTTTGTCAATAAAATCCTTACTGGGCTGATGCCAAGTACTTTAATAGGTGTAAAATAATGCTGAGCTTTTGTCAAGGGAACCCTAAGCTTACAGTCAGGCAGTCCCAGTATGCCCCTCCAAAGTTCAAACTTGAAACCTTTGGCAAACCAAGTCACACTGATCTGTCACTAAAACCAGCACCTCTCATCCTATCCAAGTAACACACACTTTGCTTCTTACGGACAAAAACCATTTTTTCCCAAACCCAAAATGTCCCCAGAATTTGTACCAGCAGTGAGACCTTCCTGTTCAGCTAGCAGGTCAAATCTCAGATCCACCCGTAAAACCTAAGCGCAACCCTTGAGAAACAAAAAGCTCTGAAGCTATTTTGAACCACAGAAGCTTGATTTTCTCCTGAACACCATGTGCAGTTGCTCAGAATCATGGGTTTGGACAGAGATTCTTGTTACACCAAGCTTGCCACTACCACTCAAAGCACTAAACCAGAGCTGATCTTGTTCAGCATTCTCAGCTCCATTTGGCACCCGACATATAACAGTCTGAGAAGTACATGAGAGTGAAAAAATCTCTATCAGAGCAGAAAATTTGGGGAAAACATCACCACTGTGACCAACAACAAGAACAAAACTAAAAAGAAATTGCCTGGACCTTGTATCTTCAGGATAAATGTGGTCTTAACCTCAGTGAATTGCCAGTTTACTGATATTTGGTTAAGGAAGGCAAGAAGTTGTTCATTACATTTTAATCTAGCAAAAAGCTGAAGTCTTCCTTTTATATGGCATTGAAACGTGAAAGCAGAAGTCTTGTTTTTAAGCTCATCAATATAAAGAAGTGAAAAAATAAGAAAGATTTGAGGTTGGCAAGACATTGTGTAGGGCTTTGGGCTAACAAGGCTAAGAGAGGTGGTCACGATTCAGATGAAGGAGAAAACACGTGGAGATGGACTACTAGACAATGACAACAGTTTGCCTGAACAATGTCACTGGTTTGGTTGTCCATTTTTTTCAGACTAAAATAAATCTCGTTTGCTACCCCTGTGGACAAAACCAGTCGGTGCAAGCAGAAAGAGAGGGACAGACAAAATCAAGAGTTCATAAAAAGTAACTCCCCCCTCTCCCCAGTTATGCAAACACTGTATGGAGGTGTGTGCTTTGTGGCCAAAGACCGAGCAGTAACCAGCTGAGCAAGTAAAGACCCCTCTTGGCCAAATCAGTCCAACCCCAGGAAGGGTAAAATTAAACCCACAATATTAAAAATACTGTTACAGCAAGCACTAAAGTGACTACATAAGCAAGAAATCATACCACAGACCAATATTGAATATTTCCACTCAAAGCCATGCCTGAGCATTAATGTTCTCAAATTGAGGAAAACACTTTTTATCTTAAACCATCTCCAGGCTCTATTTGTGAGATTCAAGCTAAAACTGGTCCCAAGCCTTTCAAATGAGCATTTGCTCCTATCCCATCCGTTGGGATGTGCTGCTTGTGCAAACATCTTGTGCTCCACAGTAGAACTGGGGAATGAAGTATAATGGGGTAAAGTCCAATAGCAAATTTATAAAGGAAAATGGATGTAGAGAAATGAGACTGTGAATTGCCTGCTTTGTATGAAGAACAACCTAAAAGCTCCTAATATCTGGCTGCTTACTGAATGGCTACTTACTTAGTTTGAAGAACAGAAGGTAATAAACCAAGACCTACAAAGATATGCTCAGAACTAAAGTCACACAAACTCAAGTTAGAAGCTTTTCAGTTTTTCCCCACAGAAACAAATTAAAAAGAGAGTAATGGGAGGTTTATATTTGGAAAAAAAAATACTAATAAATAAATTAATCTTCTTTCCCCCCCCCTCCAACTTCTATACTGCACTTAAGCAAATGGGCTGTGAAAAGAAATGGTTGCTGTGAGATAGTTGGATTATGACCAAAGATGACACAGAACCTTAAATTAAATCTGCAGCTTCTCCAGCACAGAAGATGTGAGCTGTCTGAGGGCTGTGTAGAAAATACCCTCAGAGCTGGCACAGTGCAGACTGTGAGGTGTGCACCAAGGGCAGGCTCATGCCCTTTTTATTTACTGAACAGTAGTGACTTGGAAGAACATATGAGAGCCTGTGAGACAGTAACATGAGAGAAACATGCAGCAGATTTGCCACCCAGTTAATCTAAGCAGAGAGCTAAGCGGAAAGTGGAGATCAGAGAGGGGCAGATAGCACAGAACAAGGTTCTTGTTAGGGCTAAGCAGATAAATCCAGAAGGGGATATTTGATTGAGGGATAAATCCAGTCTAGTATGATGGTAGAAGGGTTCTGTGAGGTAAAGCACTCAGCAGCTGGACACTGTCTTTGCAGCATAATGTGAAATTGAGAAAAAAAAGACATTTCTCCTATGCAAAGGTATGACTTCCAGAGACGTATTACTTTCTGAGAGACTCAAGTTTTATGAGGAATAACCAAATTCATTTAACACACTGCATTTAAAAAGAAGAAAACCCTAAACAGTAACAACTTAGAGGCCATTTGGCTAAAAACCAAACCAAATCAAACCAAACAGGAGTGAGTACTAGAAGACTTACAAGGCTGACAGAAAAAAAACACGCCCCAAAGCCTAAAGGAGTTAAGTATGCGTGTCTTATGTAAGTCACAATTAATTATATGAACATAATTATGCAGGCATAAATAGCAAGGGGTTGGTGGGAATCTACTGAGCAGCAAAGGCAGATAAACTAGAAGGAATCAATTTAACCTCAAATAGAACATAGAAAGCAAAGATCAGCTGACTAGCCCTGCTTGTGAGCTATACTATGCCTTAAGAAGAGCAAGTGACACTCCTCAGCCCCTATAAGAACCAGTGGAAAAGTGCAGCTGTCTTCACAAGGAAATGGGTATCTTCTGTGGCTGGGAGTTCCAATTCTCACAGGGTAAACAAAGCACTCCTGGACCTTGCCGGGTGTCCTAAGCCAGAAGCAGATGACACAACAATGTTGGAAGTGCAGAGATGCTCCTTTCTCTCTGGGTCAACCAATCCCCTGAGCTGCTGTGAGGACAGGAAGCTGAGAAGCACCAATTTAAGAATAAAATGTGAACCCAGAGCCTCACTACAGAGTGCCAGTGCCTTTTACAATTCCAGTATCAGACTCCTCTGTGTCATGTCTTAACTTCTGTCCCACTCTGTACCAGAAATGTCTGCATGCCACCAGTATCGGGACGAAACTTACAGGTATCATCTGGAAAATGCTGTTCCAGTGTAACAGAAAATCTCACGCCGTGCGAAACCAGAGGGTCCCATCAGTGTGATGATTGATACTGTCTCTCATCAAGTATGACAGAATGGCCTGGGATTTGTGTCGTGGTAGTCACATGAGATTTTAGCCCTGTAGAGTCAAACATGCAATGTTCTTCTTGGTGAGAAGTAGTGTATCATATATTCCCTACGCTGGAACGCTCTCCAAGCCACCACGGCTCCTTTTCAACATCTTCCACCAGACTACCTCATCGAGACCCACCCAGTCTTCCAAGGATCCTCCTTCCTTAGACGCAACTCCCCTGGAACCAGTCCCACAGAAATAAAACACTTCCAGCAGCCAGGATGGCAAGACCACATTCTGTTTAATAACAACTCCATAAAGGACTGTACATGCTATTTTGAGCTACCTCCCCTCCTTTACTGTGGTCTCTGCCACGTACAGGCATGGAGGTGCATAGTGCCATATTTTCCTAGGTCTATATGTGGTGTGTGTACATGTATGTATGTGGCTGTACATGTTTGTATTTCTATATAGCTTTGTAGAAGTGTTATCTCATCAGTCACATTATCAAAACATGCGAAGTATATCCAACAAAAAATTTTCAGGCAAACATGTTTTGGAGCTGGAAGACCAAAGGCAAATCAGACTCATTTTAGTTCTTAAGGACTAGTGCGGGACAAGGTAAGGATGAAAGTTTTCAATAGTGGGTCCCTTTCCCTTTTTGTTTTACTTCCATTCAGTACTCTCCCCCCAAACATCAGTGCACCTCTGTAAACACTAGCTTGAAACAATACATATCATCACCATGCAGCTCCCCCGTACAGAAGATGTTTACAGGCTTGGGGAAAGCTCTTTCAAATTGCTTTGTGGCAACCTCCAGTGTACCTTATGCTCATGCCAAAGCAGTTTCAGATACCAAGACTACGACGTTTGAAGACCTGAGCCTTTAGTCACTTTGAAACGTGCTTCGGGAATCCATTCCACGTGCCACCCCTGAGACTCCCATCCATCACCCTTGTACCTCCCAAATCCTCACATCTGTACCCTCCCGTATGTGAAAAGAGCTGAAACAAGAGAAATCCTGCTCCCTGTAAAATTAGAGTTCAAATTGTAGAGTGTAGGGGTTCCCAGAGACCTCCAATCATGCAAAACATCCACAAATCAGAGGAGGAAAATTGAAGCCAAACAAGAATATACACCTGCAAAAGAGCTTTTGGCTTGCTACATTGCTCACACATGCAGTATCTGAAAAGAAGGGAAGTTCACCTCTATTTGCCTTATGGGAACTTGGCAGAGATCAGGAAGAGGGTTCTTAACCTTTTGACCTCCAACTCATGCTTGGATTTCATGCCAAATGGAAATGAATCCAGGCCAGTCAATCTGGACCAGGTGCTTCATCTTATCAGAAGTAAATCTTGGTGCATGATCTTGTTGGAGAAAAGCCTTTTAAGATGTTTTTGTCTTGCTGGCACAGACATTTGATCCCTTATGGGAAAGCAAAAACCAGAGTAGGTTTCAGAGGGCATTTAACATGTCCCCAGCCAAAGGAGATGAGGAAGATCCTCGGCAGCATCCTTTCCACACAACACTGCAACACCTCCCTTCCTGGAAGACAGTAGCTAATACTCATCAGCAGGTAAGCCCTGCCCGTGGCAGGGGGGCTGGAACTAAATGATCTTTAAGGTCCCTTCCAACCCAAACCATTCTGTGATACCTGCACTGAGAAGATTCTTGAACAAATCTTTACAGTTTCTCTTTCTCAGAGAGTCAGCCTAAGTTTTTCCTCTTCCAGCAACGTGTATCTGCACTAGGAAAATAAATCACACACTTCTTTTGCGCAAAGCAGCACTGACAATCACAGAGCATCTCTTGATTTCCAAGGAAAAGCTCTGCCTGTGCTGGTGCACAATGTCAGTGGGGAATGTAAACAGCTCTTGATGTTCTAAGCGCGGGTCCTCCGTGGCCATTTGGTAACAAAACCACAAATAACCATTTGCCTGCAGGCCTACCCCAGTCAGCTCACGAAGCTGTCTGTGTTGCTGAGAAAGCACAGTGTCCCCAACAGCCTTGCCCAGGGTCCACGACGTGCTCTGAGACAGAGACACTGAGCTGGCACAGATGTCCAGCTGTTCTCTTCTGCTCCTGGGGAGGTTTCACTACCACTTAGCCTGGAAAAAGCCTATGGTACAAAAGAGGTCCCTGATGTTGACTTCACAGCTTGTATTCATATCTGAGACTGTGCTTAAATGACTGTAGGCTGCCCTACAGGTGCATCTAGTTCTATTAGGCATGACTTTACTCACATTCTCCCTGTTTATTTTTCCTTTCCCTGAGCCACAGCATAGAAACCTTTCCTTGTCAGACTGCTAGAGGAAGAGATTCAAAGATGAAACTGTTATTTCTATTTTTCTAGGTGTAAAGGTGCCAGTTACTCATAATCTCTGTGGGAAGGGATTTTTTTTTTTCCCCTTTCCTTTTGTCCTTTCTCTTTTGGAAAAAGTCAAGCAGTTAGTTTAAGGGAAATGTCAGATTGTTTGAATTGTCTAAACAAGGACCACAGGAAATCCCATGTGGAAGAACTTAGAAGGAGCCAGTGTTGCTCTGCTCCCTGCAACATTTAGAGGTGTATTGATTTTAGTTTGTTTCTCCTTCTAGGCAATTACCAATAAGAGAGTTAATGCAAACTGAGCTAACCAGGTGTTTTGGGTTTCCAATGAGAACAGAATTGATATTGATTTCATCTGGACAATGACCACATTAACTTCATTTGGACAACGACTAAGTTCTTATTTGGTGTATTTCTTCTACGATTCCCCTGAAAAATGAAGCATACTGTGAACTGTTTTCCAAAGATGGAAAAGAAGCCAGTAGGTGCTCAAATTCAGGGAACTCTCTCTCTCTCCCCTATGACTCTGTCTTACAGAAATCAGTGTGGCTTGGACTAAGGAATACAGTAAGCTGCTCCAACACTGGAGCTACAGATTGTGTAGCAATTCTTTATGTGAGCCCATTCTGCCTGGAGTCTGCCATGAAGCTTCCTACTTGTGTCATGTAAACATAAGATGCCAAGCTCTTCTTGATCTGTTTCCCAAATGTCCTTCACTCTCTGGCTCTCTCCTTCACTCCTTGCTGTTGTGCAGAGCACACACAGTATTCCACAAGCCTGTACTGTCGCACACCACCCTCTCTCACCACCGTACCTCATACCTCTAAGTGAAGAGAACAGTTTTCTTCTCTCCCTACATCTGCTGTTTTTCAGTTGTTGCTGTTGCGCGTGGTACCCCCCGCCACAGACCCTGCCTAGGTGTTAAGTGCCATTCTGGATCTCACACGAGGCTGGAACTGGCCTCAAGACAGGGATAAACCTCCCCTCCAGCAGCTCCGCTCCTGTACAAGGCTTTGCCTCTTGCAGTTACAGGAGAAGACTTATCAGTTGCTGTAGTTGCCATGGAGTGTAATCACTGAGTGCATATGAGATTTGGGCATCTTAATTTTATTAGTTCCATGTGTCTAGCAAGTTACTCATCTCCTCCTGCCCAACTGCAAGGGTTTATCTCAAGGAGCCTGCAGAAGGGGAGGAATAGTGAGGGAAATAACAGAGCATTAAGTAACAGACCAAAACAAATAAGAGCATATTAGTAATTCTAAGGAAAACAGGAAGGGAAGGGAAGGGAAGGGAAGGGAAAGGGAAAGGGAAAGGGAAAGGGAAAGGGAAAGGGAAAGGGAAAGGGAAAGGGAAAATGCCCTCCCTGGTACCCTAGCTGGGTTTACTCTTCTCAGACAGATATTCACAATTAGCTTAAGCCAATTTAAATTGCATCTGCAACCAAAGAAATATTCTTCAGCATGCCCATCTGCACGTTTCACCAGCCTGCAGTGATTCTTGCCTCAGCACACGGAACAATACAAGAAGCTGGTCCCACTGAAAGCCTTTTTGTGATGGACTGGGTTAGTCTGCAGGGGGGCTGGCTCCTGAGCAGCCAAATGAGTGTTAGCACTGGTGATTCTCAGGCAGTAGAAGTGTACAGCTAGAGGGGACAGAAGGCAGGAGGCATGACAGCTCCTTTTAGCATCTTGGAAGACACCATTTCAAGGTGCACTTTCCCAGTTTCCTTGGATGCATACAAGATAAAACCTGCTGTACAGGCCAGCTGCTGAGAATAGCATTCCCTCTGCTCACGGCTGTTCCCTCTTTACTTTTATAGCAGTGGCTTGCTGTGGGATCAGCTGTGCAACAGCATCTGCACGAGGGCTGTGGGAGGTGAGCAGTCAGGGCAGAGCTGCCTCCTGCACAGCAGCTCATCACTTGGTAAGCTTAGAGGTGCAGTTAAACTCACTTCTCTGCTGCAAGCCTACCATGAAAGGTAATGTTAAAGGGTTTTCTAGGGGGTGACTTGTCAGCATCTTCTTTCCAGAAGGTGATTTAGAGGCACAGAAACTGAAAGAAGGACTGGAACATCTCTCTTACAAGGGAAGGCTGAGAGCCTGGGGGCTGTTTAGGCTGGAGAAGAGAAGACTGAGAAGGGAACTTATGAATGTTTACAAATATCTGCAGGTGGGGGTCAAGCAGAAGGGGCCAGGCTCTTTTCAGTTGTGTCCTGTGATAGGATGAGGTGTAATGATCACAAACTGGAACACTGGAAGCTCCACCTCAACATGAGGAAAAACTTCCTCACTGTGAGGGTGACGGAGCCTGGCCCAGGCTGCCCAGGGAGGTTGTGGAGTCTCCTTCTCTGGAGACTTTCCAGCCCCACCTGGATCTGTCCCTGTGTGGGCTGCCCTGGGTGACCCTGCTCTGGCAGGGGGTTGGACTCAATGATCTCCAGAGGTCCCTTCCACCCCCTACCATTCCATGATTCTGTAATTCTATGACTTCTCCATCTCAGTGCCTGAGGCAGTGGAATTGAAGCGAACCCCCAGGCTTGTAAAGAAAACTTAAGATTTATATAAAGGAAAAGCTTATGAAATAGTGTAACCAGTCAGATACCAGCAATCATGGGAATAGGAACAAGGGAGAGTTTTCCTGCAGTGAAATCTGAGATCTTTTTCAATTAGGGTCACTTTTTTTTAAGCCTTCTTTCATGTTTAGCACAATATTTTCAACAAGTTCCTGTTGAATACGAAAGCCTGGGGGAAAGATGGGAATATTCTACCACTGCTGCTTCAAGAAAATCCAAAATTTTTATGTAGTGCAGCTCTGCTTTTTACAAAAGGTTTGTGTAAATGAACAGCAGGGCTCAGTTTCTTAGTAATTGTAGATCAGGGACACTGATTTTACCTTTCCTTCTTGTTTTCAGCCTCACAAATTCAATCTGGGCTCTGAGTATTTCGCTGGACTCTCTCCAACTCATCCCTCCTCACCATCATAAAGCAACTGCAGGCCAAGTTTTGCTCACAGAGCACCTGTGCCTTCCATATGCTTGACTAGGTGTAGCTATATAATGATGGCTTTTCTGGGAAGTGTACAGCAGGTTCCAGGTCCCTCTCGCTGATATTGGCTACACAGAAGCAGCGAGCCTGTTCCATAAGGAAAGGCCAGGTTACACAAACCATTCTCCATCTTCAAGGAGATTCAAACTGCATTTCCAGCTCAGTTCAGGATGATCACTCAGGTAGCAGACCTGCCCTGTCCAGTCAAGTTCCTGGCAAATGTA
>VWZY01003970.1:190516-216463 GCA_013399075.1 Chloroceryle aenea | reverse complement strand
TGAGGAAGACAAGAGGCGGGGGGGGGGGGGGGTGTGTGTTCCTTTTTTTTTCAGAAAAGGGCAGAAATCTTATTTTTCACAGAAAGTCAAGACTTTTATGAAAAAAGAAAAAATGGAATTTAGTACGCTTGAAAGATTTTGTAGAGAGTAGTGTTCAAACCAGTCTGGATTCACAAAGGATGAGAGTCTAGAGATCAGGTTATGGAATTATACAGCAGGGTATAATTCTCTATCCTGTTCCACAGAGGTTAGAAAACTCTACAGGTATGTTTTCTCTTCCTCTTGAACTCCACAGAATTTTCTACAAGGTCATTTTTTCACATTCTTTTTCTCCACGTAGATAATCTCCTGTCACTGTCCTTGCATGGAGGTAATGTACATCTTTTAGACATTAATCAGACACCTTAGGCAACGTACCACATGTCCACAGTAAAGGAAAAAGAAGCCCTGGACGAGTTGACCCACTTGTCCCTGTCTTGTAAACAACAGAGAGGGACCATCAGAAGCTACCGAGAAAGTTCCCGTAAACATCCAGCTTGGTCCTGGAGAGGCACGTGGGAACAAAGCGGTTTGGAGAAAAAACAACAAGCCACCCAGATCTTCTCCCACAAAGGAACATACCCAACCATTTCTGTTTCCCTGAAGGCTTTTTTAAAAAGCAGTAAGAAAAGGTTAACACTTACTCATTTGTCATCTGCTGAGGTGCTCTTGGCACTTGCCCCATCTCCCTGTTCTGGCTAGGATGGTTTCCTAGGTCCTGCTCTGTGGCTAAACCCAGAACAGTTCAGGACAATAAGCTAGCACTGGCTCTGCGAGAACTGTTAGGAGATCATCTTTACCAAGCCCTCCTGCCCAGGGGAGGGTAGCACCTGAATGTGTAAACATCTTCAACCAGATACTGAAAAGCCATCATTCAGGGGAAGAGCTACCTCCTTAGAGAGCTGTAAGCAAATGGGTAAAAAAAGGTGGTCAAAAAAACTTTTTATCTCTTACCTACACCAAATTCTAAGTCTTACTTAAATATCCCAAAGATCTTTCCTTTAGAGGTGCAATGGAGAGGGAAGACAGATCTGCTCGAAGTGGACTTGGCTGGAAAGATCTTGGGTGTTTGTAGAGGAGACCCTCTTCATGCAGCTGCCTGTGTAAGCAGGAGAAAGCTGGTTGGGTAAAGTTCTACCTGAGAGCCCCACTCATACTTCTCATAATTCCTGGACATCATCTGCTTTGCTTGCCAGGAACTGTCTGAACACTGACACTTGATGATATTACTTCAGTCATATTTTATTCTCCTCAGACATTCTTCCTTGCAAATATGCTGGGACTAAACTTGAATCGGGAAAGAAGCACGTTTCATTCTCCTGTCATCCAAAAAACACAACAAGCCTAAAGAGGAGGCAAAGAGACAAACGTATCATGAATTAAACAGAATAGATGTGAGTCAGAGTAAGCAAGAAGGAGTTGCCCCTGGGACAGTATGGCAGTGTCCAGGCAAATTCCTTTCTCTACCTCATCAGATCTAACATCTGATCTAATTCCATGCTTTGTTGCTGCTTCCTTGCCAGAGGTCTTGCAATTACAACTCAGCACTTGAGTAACCTCTGCTGGTTCTGTTCACCCCTCCAGCAACATTTGTTTTTGCCCCCTGCTCTTACCCTTCTGGTGAGAGCTTGAAAGGAGACAGTGTGTTCAAGTTCTTTTCAAAACTCCTTCCCCCCACCAACAGGAAATCTGTAGAAACATGGTGAGGAACTACAAGAGATCAAACTTCCCTTAGTCAATGAACCATATTTTTTTTAACCGCCCCCCCCAAAAAATACAGAACCAGTACAAATATGAAAAATTCCTGAAATCAGCTTTTTCCAATCCTAAAAAAGAGGTGGGAGGGAAAAACAAACAGACCAAGTACTGAGCATTATTTACATTGTTTGGGGTAGGGAAACAGAAGAAGAAAATATAGGCAGGAAAAAGAAATAAGTAGGAGAAAACTTCCTCTCACCCCTTTTCCTCCAGCTAGATTTGGCACTGCAGAAGGCGTGGCAGAAAGGGAAAGAGGCAGCATTTCTGTTAAGTGATGGCTGGAGGACAGGCCTTTCCACCCTTAACTGCCTTGTTAGGGTCACTTACCCAGCAATGGGAAAAGGTTAGAAAAAGCAAAAACTGAAAACTCAGTGTAAACTGTGTATCTGTGATCTCATAGCTGTACACACTGTTCTTGGATCTGCTGCCTACTCTCAGGGTCTCCTCATGCTGCTGGCACAGGAAAAGCCAGAAAGATACAGCAGCAGCAGCAGCAGCGAGATGGACATGTTCTCGAGCCCCCTGCAAGAGTCAGCTTGTCATGACTGTCTCTGTAGCTGAAAATGTACTTTCCACTGGCATCCAGTGCCCAATGACAAAAGGACACACCACTCTTGCCAGCTCCTGGGAAGGTAGAAATGTCAAAGAGAAGAACAAATAAATTAGAGACCAAACAAGAATATCTGAGAGCAGGGTCAGATGCGTATCTGCATCCATTCTTCCATGCCACAGCAGAGCTGTGCTCACAGAGCCACACCATCTGTACTGCAGCACCATTTGTATCCATCAAGCCTACAATTTCATAGCAAGGTGCTCCTGAGGATCTGGTTACACGGCAGATCTTTCAGGCTCTATCAAACACAGCCTTATCCTCTGTATCAGCCACAATGATAATACTAGTGCAATCTATATTATTTTTTAAGCCATATCTTCATTTGAAACCAGTTTATATTCATATATTCTATCAAAGGGGACCATGTCCACAGAGCAACATCCATTCTGCCAAGGTGGATTCTAGCCACACAAGCTGCTCCCTGTACCAAGCCCGTCTCATCAGCCACATCCCCAGTACAAGAAGAGTTTGTATCCACAGCCAAGACTTTGTATTAAAAAGATTTAGAAATGATTTACTAATCCAGATCTCTCCAAGCACCTCACATGTGTTGCCCAGAGCAATGAAAATCAAAAATATCTGTCCATGGTGGAAGGAAAGAAGAGGTCTTCATCTGTCAATTGCTTCGAGATTCTCCTCGTTTAAAAAAATAATTACATGTCAGGAATGGAAGGTGTGTCTGCTCGGAAGTATGGGGAGCTGGAGAGAAGAATTCCTGTATATTCATTCCTTGCCACCCCTTTCTTTGTTCATCAGTGATGAGAACTTCACAGAGAGCATCAGTTGTTTGTTTCTCCCTCCTCCTCATCAAACGACTGCACCCCAGAGGAGGTGACATCTGAGACTTTGCGGCTCAGTGCAGCATGTTCCATCTCCTCTCGAGGAGACAGTGATTCCAGGTCCCGGCACACTGCATCATCCTCCTCTGGAGAGGGCTTCTTGTTTAGGAGCGGAGCCTTCTCCAGCCTTGGGTTCCCTTCATCCTCAATGTGGTCCTCCATGTACGTGCTGGACTCGGCCCCACCCCCTCCCTGAGTAGTCTGAAGGGGCCACACGTGAACCAGCCCTGTGCTCTGGATGAAGTTCTGCTCCTGCCGCTGCTGCTGCAGCTGTTGCTGCTGGAGAAGGCTGCTCTGAATCAAAATGCTTTCCTGAAGGTTTGTCTGGGAGTCATCAAAATTCTGGCCTAAGTAGGAGCCAGTTGCTGGGGAAGCGATGAGGGACTGGTCGCTGGTCTCCCAGGCATCGGATGAACCTAAGCAATACATGCCCTGCGAGACGTAGGAATGAGGCCAGCTATCATACTGCGTCTGGGCCATATGCTCTGCAAGCAAAGGAGGGAAACAACACACAGTTAGACACTCTTTCTAGGCCAAGCTGGCTCATTCAGATAGCTTCTGTGCCTCTGCGTGGCACTGTACTGCACAAGGTCAATAAATCCTTTAGAGGGGACGAGGGTGAAGAGAAAAGGCAGCTCTAGCCAACAGGCAGATGAAGTTGATTATACCCACAACTGACTGCAAGAGCTGGTAGCTTTCCACAGTTGTGCTCAAAAAAAATGGGCTTTGGAGCTTCCCTGTTAAGATTAGGGTCCTTGGACAGCTCCACAAATAGGTGATGCTTCTGCTAGATCCTAATCCCAAAAGTTGAGACTACAGAGTAAAACAGGGTAGAGGGAAAGAGAGCAACCTGACAATAAGAGCAAGAAAGGGGTGTTTCAAGAGGCACTGGAGCTCACCTTGGCTCTCCATTAGCTCCTGATAGTTCTCAGAGTAGTTGCCTGCTGGGTTCTCCTGATTGGAGTTTACACTCACATCCTCGCCATCCATGGAGGACCAGGCCATGAGAGTTGCCTCAGAAATAGCAAACTGCTCCATCACTCCTGTGCCAAAGGAGACAGGGAGGGGAAGCAGGGATGTGTGGAAGTCCCCACTTCTCACCACCCTCTTTAACCTCACCTCTTGGTCACACTGTACCACTCTCGTCCTGTCTCAGTGACACCCATCACCCACCACTGGTCCTCACCCTCTCCCTTTTGCATTCCATTGGCACTCCACTCCAACCACAGTCTCCGTCTCTCTCCTTCATCCACCTGAACCACCCACGGCCTCTCCCAGGTGTGTTTTTCAGGTTCCTGCACTTTGGTCTCTCAGGGATTCTGCTCTGGGACATCCCAGCCAGTACAATCCACATGCCAAAAAGTTAGAGCTACCTGCAAGGAACCGAGCCTCCTTTTCTCCATCACTCAGGTCTGAGTAGGCATCGGCGTCTTTGCGCGCTGTCTCGTGCGTGTGATGCTGCTGCTGGCTGTTACCTTTGCCCCAGCCTTGCCATTCAATCATGTGAGCCACACGGCCTTGGCCCATAGCTGTTGGCTTTGTGACATGGTCCTTCATGCTGCGAGATATCCCTAAGGGGCCAGACATTAGAAAACAAGGAGGGGCTATTACAGAGCTCCAAGGTTGTCTGCTAGGCTGGTTACCTCTCTTGAAAGTGGAGCTTCTCCCCTCCTTTCCTGACAGGGTTCAGGCCTGGGCTTGAGTGTCTCCCATCTTGAACTGTATCACTGTCCAGGACAGTTTCTCCATCTTTCCTTGACTGGTTCTCAGAAAGGGGGAAAAGGGAAACCCCAAATATGAAAAAAATAAAAAAATAAAAAAATTCCTTCCTTGCCTAGAATCTATTTAGGACAGAGCTGGGCATGAAGGATGAAGCCTGGAAGTGAACAAACTAAGAAAAAGAAAATGGGGTTAAACCCAAGACTGTTTGAGGGAAAGCACTTGAAGATGTCTGAGCTGGGGTGCACAGTGAGAAGCCAACAGAAGACAAATCTGTTCTTTGAAAGGGCAACTACTAAGAGATTTCTTTGTCTAGAACTATGGTGGTGGAGACTCCTCTAAGGCCTTGAAAGGGCAAAAGTCAGAAAGGAACAGTATGGGAAGAGGCACAAAGGCCCGTGGAGAGAAGCTGCCAAGGACAAACTCAAATTTTGAGGACCTCACCAGAGAAAGATGATTTAGCCAAAGCCCCAATCCCATAAGCATTGGAGTTGCGTTTCAGCTTGGGGAGGATGGAGGTCGTATCTTCCATGGAAAGCTGAAAAGAGAGAATATGAAGAAATGATACACAGGAAAGGCAAAGGAAGGGAACTGGAGTGAGAAATCAGTATAGGTATTCCAGAAGGTAAGGGGAAGATGAGGAGCAGAAGCAAGCAACGAGAAAAGGAACAAAAGAAGGAAAGATAAATTAGAGGTGATTTACCCAGGACTGGCTACTGCACAGCACTGGGACTGAGTGAGGCAGTGGGTGTGGGAGAGGCAGAAGCAGGCTGTGATAAGCCTCCTTTTGGCAGGTGCCAGTCCTCCACAGACATGCTGCACTGTTCCCAGCAATTTGTTAGAGACACAAAACATCGCTGGGGGACCATTCAGGGAGCTTACAGTGAGGAACTGGCAGTGTGATAGGTAAGACACAATAATGCATTATATATGCATCCTACCACTGATATTAATCTTTATATATTACTTTTGGGATTCATTTCTTCTCATATTGTCTTAATAAAATGAACATGACTCTATCAGTGATGTTTCAAGCACCTACAACTACTTGTAATGAAATGAGGTCTACAATTCTGCTTAATGCTCTTTATGTTCAGCCTCAGTCCCTGAACGAGCAGCAGTCACAAACATCATCATAAAACACAATCCCTCAAGATGAATCCATCAGGCTTCTTCAGAGATGTCAGGCATTGCATATGAGGCTTAATTTTCACAAGGGTTAAACAAGCATTGCTTCTGCTCTTCATTTCAACCTCTCTGAAAAACAAGTCCAGAACGTTACAAACACAAAGATACTCACAAGTGGTGACCATGACACGGGAAATTTTAAATCCTGCTATGAAGAAAGCATTTGGTCTTTAGGCACAAACCTCACAAAAGGTAAGCAGAGCAATAACTGGACAGTCAAATGGTTGGAGGCAAAGGAAGGCACTGCAAAGATGCAGAACTGCATCAAATCCCAGTCGATTGCCAAAATACGAGAGGTGAGTTTCTCTGGAAACTGGGTGTAAGGGCAGCAGCTAAGGCATCCCGTGACTCAGGAGTCAGGGCTGTCTGCGTGTAACATGTGAGCTGAAGAAATCAGAAAGCAGGGGAAGACTAGTAAAAAATGAGAACAGAGACCTTGTTCCATGATGCCCATGTTCCATCATCCTTGTTCTTTTGGTGATGAAGCTGGTTGAAGAATGTCCATCTATGCCCCCACTGGTCATTCCTGCCTGGGCGTTGCTGCCCAGTATCTACCCATCTTTCCCAGTACAGCTCAGGGGCTCTGCTGTGAGCCAACTCATGGAAACACTCCAGAAAAGAAAGTAAACTGCAGAAGGTCTCCACTGCCACGAGGTTGGAGACCTGTGACATGAAGGCAGGAGTGAATGGGATGGGAAGGAAATTCATGAGCCAAAGAAGTTCTAGGGAATTACACTGAGAAAGAGAAAGAGCTGCTTATGAAAGAGCTCCATAGTTTCAGAATAGGTTGCAAAATGGGAAACTGCAAGTAAGGAAATTGTCTTCTGCTGTCTTTCCAGAAACATGGCTTTATGTACCTTGCTTTCAGCTAGACAGAGGTGTAGTGAGGAGAAAAACTGACAAAGTTTTTCTAGGTGATTGCTGCATGCACCATTCTTTTCCTGCAGAATTTGTTTTCCTAACCGAGCCTAGGCGACAGATCCCAAGCCATAAGTGCTACAAAGAAAGAGATGTCAGGAGGGCAAGGTTTAGTTAAAAATATAAGTCCCCTTGATATTCAGTGTCTCAAGTGCTTTCAAACCACAGAGAACCTGACACATTTAAAATTTTTGAAAGTAATTGAAAATGCTTAGACTACCAAAAATGAGATTCTCCTTTGACAAAACTGTCAAGCTAATTTAAGTGAACATATTTTTTAAGCTTCCCAAGCAGAAAAAATAGTTTGGTAGCACTAATATGCATTATTCTCTTTTCAGGATGCTGGGTTTACATTGCTTTTGCATTAGCAAAAAGAAACAAACTTTTTTTTTCAGGGCATAGGTATTAAAAGCAACAGGGAATATGGACTATTAAAAAGTTGGCTTGTTTCTTCTTCCTCTTATTAACTGAAGTTAACTGGTACTGATCAACTGCCCCGAATTCTTTTCCTTCTTTATGCAACTGCAAATGAGGGATACATTTCTCCCAAGATCCTGGAAACCAACTGATGCTCTAATCAAAGCCTACTGATTTTTGTAAACATTCTGGACAGACAACTTTTCTATGTATCAGTGCCCAGGAATCTAAAAGCTAGCGTGTCTGAAATGACACAATTTGTACCAGAGAGGACAAATTTAATAGGCACCTGCATATTTAAATACCTGCCAGACAACAAAACCCCCAGATGCAAACACAAATTCACCACCATCCTCTGGGTGATTGACAGTTCCCAGAATTACAGCGGCACTAACAACTCTCAGTCATGTTCCCACTCTGCTCTCCACTGTAACCAGTGGTAGAAGATCCTGGTGACTGCCACCCGTGACCATAACTAGACATTTGAACAGTGGTGTGGCACATACTCACATTGATACCATCCCAGGAGAAATCTGTCCGTGTTTGCTGAAGGAAGCAAAGAAGGACATGGTGTTAGTGTAACAAACACACTGCTAACAGCCATGCAGTTAGTCTCTAGTAGTTTGCCATCATCAGCACCCACTACTTTATCTGATAGATTAAAAATCCAATCAACCACTGCTATATTTCAAGCTCGTTTCCCTCCCTGTTGTTGATGAGGGTGTCTGTAGGCATCAGGGTGTTTGGAGGCACAAGAGCAAATGGGATGAGAAAGAGAGAAAATCAAACACCTTCTCAGAAGGCTCCCCTTCTCACAGCTCTTTGCTCAACGTTGCAATGCTGTCAGTCCTGCATAGCAGTTGCATCACTGTGAGGCTAACACAAGGAGGAGCTACACCACTTGTGTATTTCAAATATAATACAGCCAGTTACCCTATTCTTTTCTGCTGAAATTATTTTCTCTTGCAGTTTGTCCATTCTGACCCACTTTTCTCTTGCAAACTAGAGCCATCTCCCACACCAGCCACTGCAGTGCCCATTTACAGTGCACTTCCTTCAGCTGGGAGGACTCGCATCTTAACATCTTGGTTTGGGGGATGCAGACACCCAGGAAAATTCAGATGAAGCAATTGCACACTGTGGTATCCGCATAAATTAAAATGTTCAAACAAGTGTAGTTTATGCTCATTGATTTCTAGATCTGCATTTGATTTAACTGAATTTTCCGTGCAGTGCTGGGCCCTACAACAAGGAAATAAACCCCCCTATACATCAGCACGTTGTAAGGTTTTGCAAATTGCTCGATATCTGTTAAACTTATTTGTGAAGTTCATTTTTGATTCCTCAAATACTGTGTTTAAAATAGCTTTGCTCTTTTTATTAATCATGATTTCACACCCTGAACCTTACAGAGCTGAAAATTCAAGTGTATAAGATTGCAGAAGCTGCAATAATTCAGAACAGCAAATGAAGCAGCCCATGAGATAGTGCATAGTGAATCAACCGGCAGTGAGTTACTAGGGAATGCATCCTTAGAAATCAAAATGGGAGGCAAATGTGTTCCTTCAAAAGATTTTATGGCTGTGCTGCAGGGCTGGGACAGACATAGTGCTGGACATTTCAGTGAAGCCATATTCAAGGAATGCAGACCTACAGGTTTGTCAGAACTGCCACAGTTTTGTTCCACTCCAGTCAGGAGCCGTTAAAGCACTTTCATTTGCAAATCCTTACTCACTATGGATATTGTGAAGGGAGTGACTCAGTTCAGAGCAAGCCAGACTGCACAGATAAGAAAGTCTGATCCTCAGGTGCATTCTAGTCCTCTCCCGGATGATGCCTCCCAGATGCACAACACCCATTTCTGAACTCGGAAAGAACTGAAACTTTCCGATCCTCTTGGGTAAGGGGGTCTGGGACAGGTCCTTACCTCAGTGGAAGGTCGATGGAAGCTGCTGCCATGCAGTGAACTGGTGCTGTCCATATTGATTTGGTCCACATCTTTCAGTCCCTTCCAGTCCACTGCAATCACCTCGTTTCCTGTGGGAACATATCTGGTCAGGCTTCCGAATGCCACTGCAATGCGTTCCAACAGTTGTGAGCCACCTCAGCTTATCGTACAGAGAATCACCGAGCTGAACGCCACAACAGCCTTAAATCTGATCTTCTGGTTTTAATCAGACCTGCACATCATCGACTGTGATCCTTCACACAGCTATCTCCATATGAAGACCAGACATTTGTGGTTTTCTCAAGCATAACATATGCTTGGCTAAAGCACAGCTCCTCAGGCAAAAAGCATCTAGTCGTGATGTGGGACTGAGAAAGAACCAATGCTTTTGATATCCTGTTCCAATATTAAATCATCATCACTTTAAAAGGCATTTCTCCTTTATCATTTGAATTGGTCTGACATCAACTTAGAGCTGCTGATGCCCTTGCTTTGCCATTCTCACCAAGATTAAAGACCTTTTTAAACCTGCCATTACATTTCTGGACAGTTATCCATACAATAGCTTCTCCTCTTGACAAATGAACCAGACTGAGATCTTTAGGTTTCTTGCAGTAGAGCATTTTTTCCAGTCCCTTTAAAAAAATCTGTGTCTCTTTCTAAAAGACATCTCAAATGTTTCAGTCCTTTGATACGTGGACATAAAAGCACACAGTAATGTATGTAAAGCTAAAAATAGTTCCTTGCTGCCTGTCTTCACATTAACCCATCATGCCATAACTTCACAGTAGATTCTCACATTCAGATCTATGCTTTGCAGAGCTTTCTGGGGTTGTCCCCCATTCAGAGTGGAGTCTGTGCCATCCCATTTTAGATGCACTTTAATGCAACTAAAAGGATCGAGTAAAATTAAGTATTAGTAACATACAACAGAAAAATATAAAATTGAATGAACAGAGATAAAATTTAAGATTATTGAGTAAGATTAAACTGGAATAAAAGTGAAACTAGATGCAAAGTAGCATACTTAAAATCAGCCAAGTAACCAGGACCATTCTGTGTGATGAGTGCTCTGTCTAGGTTGCAATTTACCGTGCCTTCAGCCTTTGTGCCAACCTTAAACTCTGATTGAAGTTATTTCCTCCTATCTCATGGCGGAAAGGTTGTACTGTGTTTAAACCCGAGCCTTTTGGAACCAGGCTCCCAGAAGAATCATCTATTCTGGGATCAGCTCAGCAGTATCTAGTCTATCTGTAATAAATGCCACTGAACGTGAATTGTTCTATTTTCATTCGCTTTTAGCTTTTTAGTTACTCTTTATAGCAAATTTCTCCTCCATGGACATATGCAAACCCTTTTGCTCATTCTAGCAGCTTGGGTACGTTTACACTGGCTCATCACTGCACTCCCCAGGTAAAAATATTCTGACAGGCAAGAGATGCTGTGCTCTGCCTTACGTAGGTCTGCAGAAAGCGTGTAGGCACTTATGAGTGGGATGCCTGAAGCACTCATCATCTAGCCATAAAAAATATATTAAAAATCAATAAAAAGTCAAATAATAATAATAAATCAAAATCCCTTTAAAATGCTAAACATGGTAAGATGAAAAATAGCAAAAAGTGAATGCTCTTTGAGTTGGCATCCAGTGCACATTCACATCTCTTCATTTTCTGCTGTGCAAGATCTCTTTCTGAAAGAACCAAGGCACGTTTTCCTCTTCACACCTGAAGTACGTTTCTGTTCATCAGGATAATTTGAATTTTGTGCTTTAATAGAATCCCCCACATGCTTCTGACTAGGCTGAGTAAATTTTCTGTTCCCTGAGTTGCAGGGAACTGAAAAGGAAAAGGAGATCCCTGTACCGTATGCTGCAAAGGTGAGCACAGAGGTCAGACACAGCCAGACATTGGGAGGAGGCAGAACATGGCTATGAGGAGCATGACAAAATGCCACCTTTCAAGGCTGTGATCCTCTTGGCTTATAAAGACCCCCCCGACCAAAAAGAGAGACAGACCTCAGGTAGCCTGGCACACGCAACTTGACAGCCCCAAAGTTTGGCAAATGATGCTCAATCTTTGCTCTCAGTTCTGCTAGCTCACTGACAGTTCCCATGAGGTGTTAGACTGGGGAAGATATTAATATTCTGGCAGATGGTGGCATCAAAGAGTTGAAGAACATTTACATCAAAATTATTTGTCTGAAAGTCCACACCTGTTCCATAATAGTAGAACAAAAGGCCTATAAAAATGTATGTATTACTGGCTTTCTGCAGTTGAAGTATCTCATCCACCTAGACAAGGGAAGAGAATGAGCAATATGTGATCTTGCATGCACTGCACTCATAAAGATTGAATAATTATTGACAATTCTTGGTTTACAAAGTTTCACGGGTACTATGAAAGAAATATACTGGGAGAAAATAAGTCTTTAGTGCCTTTTAAGTGCTTTTAATGGCAATAATATTTGCTGAAGAGCTACAACATCACATACTGGGGCTGAAAAGAAAACCTCTGGGTTCTAATTGGCGTTGGGCCTGGGGTGATGTTACTTCCCCTTATTGAAAGTTGGATAAAGGTTAGTGAGATTTTTTTCCTCTTCTGCTGGAAATAGCAAGAGTAACATTAATCCACAGACAGGGAAGATCAAATTCTGCTTGGGCAGATGGAAGGAAACATGGAAAATCAGAAGTATGGACAGTGAAGTGGGAAATGAGAAACCGAAAGCAGTACATCATACTTCAGTATTGTTTTTATCCAACCTCTTGTCAACTTCTCCCTTCAATTGGTATGTTGGGGTTTTTCTGTTGTAATGCTACATTTCTTCTCCAATATAATCTGTTTGCTCTTACCCATCTTCCATTCCAGTTTCTTCTAATTATCCTGACTATTCCATTTGTAATTCTATCACCAATCACCTCTTGCAGAACAGTATATGCTCCTCTCCATACACAGTTGATAAGCATTTTAAAACATGAGCAGGTCATAAAGCTAATTTTAAAGTGGGTTTTTTACAAACACACACTACCAAGTTTCTTACTGAGATGATGGAAGTTGAGGATAACTGGGTTTCTGATTTCCTTGTCACCCTTTCTGTATGGTGTGTATAGAAAGGATACAGAGGACTTTCCTTTTCACTGACCTTCTTAAAGAGATCTTGAGTTTTTTGGGGTTTTTTAAAATTCTTTGCTTTGGGGTTTGTTTTTTTTTACATGATAAATTCCATCCTTGCTCTGGAAGACTCAGTAGATGACTGAAGAACACGAAGGAAGCAGTGAGGTAAAAACAATGCAGCTGAAATCCATAAATCCACACTGTTTGCAGATCATGTTTGCTTTGTATTTTCCACACAAATCTGATAAAAACCAACTCTGACAAACACTCATCAGAAAAAGTTTCCATCATAACTGAAGTAATGTTCCAACTCAAGACGTCTAAGCCTTTGGGGGAAAACCATCATCCCTCTTCCCATTACAGTGCTATTAAGGTAAAAATCAAGATTTAGTTTGAAGTCAGGCCTTTCAAAGTAATAAAGATGAAAAACATTCAAAGAGGAAAGAAGACAGGGGAAGAGAACAACCTTTTCCACCTTTTTTTGTTTTCCTTTGACCATCATAACTCATACCTGTGAAACTGGAAAACGTGTGCACGAAGCATTGCCAAGCAATATGAAATAACAACCAGTTTGGTGAATGCACCGGAAAAATCCAAGAAGCCATCCAGATGAGTTTATCCCACCTTGCTGATCTAATATTACTACTTTTTTCCTTCTTCAGGAGCTCATTTTGCCACATACTTTACCATGGAGACACTGGATTTCTTAGCTGGACGTATTTTCAGTTTCTTTGGATTTCTGTGATCATAGGGAATTCACCTTGTTTTGAGTTACTTATTTCTTAATCTAAACAAGCCCATTCTCCTTGGATTTCCTCTAGACATCTTCTCAGTTCCTACTACCACCATGTACTCGCTGACGCTATATTTGGGACCTCTGTCTGTATTTTATTAATTTCGCAAGGTACATGCTTGAATCAGGCATCTGCATCTGTGCAGAAGCCTTTAAGAGCCTCTTTTGTTCAACCTTCTGTCCTGGATGCCAAACATCTTCTCTAACTTGTCTTCTCTATTTTATTCCCCAGTAAGTCAATGAATACAGGTTTAGAGTCTTAAATTCTGCTTTTTAACTTCCTGACGTGGTGCTGGCAAGACGTACACCATATACCAAACATGTATTTCTGTTAATTGCCATCTGATGTGTCATGCCAATTAACAACAGAAGAAACATATTAATTAAAGAGTAAATTTCCAGCACTGCTATTATCCACTGTTAACATGCTTTCTTATGTTTCTGGAGTTTTACTTTCCAGCAGAGAGTAGAAACATTATCATTCGATACTGGTGGCTGATGTTAATGTTGGTAAAGACCAATATTTAGAGTAAAAGGTTCAATTATTCTTTTCCATTCCCTTTTTTTCCCTGAACAACTCAGAAAACAACAAATGTAATTGCAGTAATTATGATCAGTCCTTAAATTGTTCTTTCCCTGATATCAATTTTCATGATGCTCGTGGGAGTGCAGCATCTTTGTCAAACGCAGCATCATTACGTCCTGTCAAATGTGGTTGAAATAAAAGCAGATTGAGCTACTGGGAGAGAGGGATGGATGGATGGATGGATGTATAGCATAATCATAGAAACCTTTTCCTTCCCTACATTATTTACAGAGAGCCATTCAGAGCTGGCTGACAGGTCAACGCCAAGGAAAGGAATAAACCTCCGTCAGGTGAGCAGTCCCTGAGGTGAACCTCAGATGCAAGTATTCAAATTCTCCCAGGTAAAGCTGAGAAATCAATCAACCTGAGTTATTCACACACTGTGCAAGGATTCTAGCTTGCACTGCGTGAGGAAACATAGAAATGAGTTAGCTGCTGTTGGCAGCAAACAAAATCACTTGTGGAAGATGAACAGAAAGAAGTGTGTTTTCATGGAAGAGGTAGGGCTGAAAAGTTTAGCGCTCATCAAGGCAGGGAAATGTCTTGGTCTCCACAAAACAGATGTCTTTGACATTTTTGATCAGACATGAAGACACAGCTCTGAGATGTCTGTAAGATTAGGAATCAGATGGACACTTCTTGGGATCTCTGCTTTGGACGTGGGTGATCTAAATTCCTTTCCAGGCTGCTCTGCCTCTTTCTGCAAGTAAGTCCCTTTTTAGAGCTGTTTAGGAATTAGGATAATGATTAAAGCTCCAACACCAACATTTTTTTTCTTGACTGGAACCACTTTCAAACCAACACTAAAGGCTATATACCGTGTCTTTGCAATTAAAAGGAGAGGAACAGAGAGCCTAATGCTCCGTTCTGAGAAGCACTCATGCCATTTAAGCTAAGGAGGCAGAGCAAAATGAAACACATCCAGTGAACGCAATTGTTGGGGAAAAAAAAAATCCCAAAGCCCTGTCTCGTTTGCAGAAGAAGTATCGGCCAGCGTGAACAGCAACGATGGGTTGATCCTCATTCTTCACTGCTTCTCTGAAGTGCAGAGAATGCGTCCCCAGGGGCCTCATTCTGCACAGTAAGTATGAGAACGTCCACATGAACCAAGGCAGCAGCCCTTTTTGTGTTGGTCTATAGCTGACATCACAGAAATAATACGCAGTGTTCAGTTCATGTGTTGTTCTCCATATGTGTTTACATTTTATCTCTGTGGCCAGCGTGTCACATGGGGACTGTCCTAAGAGCACAGGAATACCGTTAGTCTTGACAACTGTGTCCCATAGTTCCATCTCCAACAGTGGGGAAGAAGAGCCATGCCAAATACTCCTCGGGAGTCCACCAGCAGAGCACAACCCAGGGATGCTCTTGGTCCCTCTCTGTGCACCACTGCCAAGGTGATGTCAACAGGCCGAGGTGACATTCCAACTGGTGACACCTTCTGGCCCACAACCATGCCCCAGCTAGCAGGACAAGTCAGAGGAAGAAGCAGGACAAGAGCCTGCTCAAAACACCAGCACAGGGAGGCAGTGGCCGCCTGTCCAGTCCAGGCCCCACTCTCCTGACCTGTCCCCACCCTCAGCTGTGGAGCATCACTGTGGCAGCCCCTGGTGGCCACATCCTCCTTCTCCACAGCTACTGCATGCTCAGCCACTGTCCCTGTCGAGCATCTGGTTTTGAAAAAGCAACAATGATCAGAGCCAGCCAGGAGGAGCAGAGACTGCTGCCTCCTTCTCACCCTCCCCAAAAAACAGTGTGGGATTTTCCAGAGGCAGTGATGCCCTAGGCCAAGAAAATGACCTCAAAGCCATAGCAGGTTTTCTTCCTAACAACATAAGCCACTCTGTGTGAGGCAATGGGTAAAGGGTTCTCAGTGAGGGGCTCTTCATTCTTCTCAGGCCCCTCCTGGTGCTGGGTGTAGAGATGACACTAACTTCTGCTTCACCTCTCTTCCCAGTGCTGCTCTCCTCATTATCCTCCCCTTGTCTGCCCTGAAGAAGCTGGTATTTCTCACCAGCCCTCAACTGCAGGGCTTCAAAGGACAAGTCCCTCTGCCAGCATGTCCCCATCCAGGCAGTGGGAGCAGTACACTGCGTGGAGAGCTGCAGGGTCCTGTATCGTTCAACATCAGGAATCTTCTTGTGCATCCACAGCTCCTCAAGGGACATTTCAGGCTTTCCTTACTGAGCCTGGGACACTTCTGAATTGACTGCTTCCTGGCCCAGGGAAGGGTCATTAGCCCTCCAAACAGCAAAGAATGGTCACCATACAAGCAGATACCCACCCCTCTTGGGGGAACCTTCCTCCTTCATTGCACTGTTGCCTGGAGGCCCAAATCCTCTCCACCAAAAGCTCTTATCATGTGGACAGCTATGGAGAGCATACTTGTGGGCTCAACATCTCCCATCCCTTGAGGGAAGATGGACCACCTCCAGATCACCAGGGGAGGCCACTTCAAGCCATGGCTAGACCCACAAAGACAGCCAAGAGGGCAGAGCTGTCTACATCTAGTGAGGAAAAATGGGGCCATTGCTGTCAGTCCTCTGTGAAGGTCTAAGCTATGGGATCTCAGAAGGTTCACCCATCTTTGTGCTCTTGTTCACTCCAGTCAGCAATGAATTCAAAATCCTTGTCCAGTGGGGGAACAGGCCACTATCTCTGGTGAGACAGGTTTACCAATCCATTCTTTTCCACGCTAGTGACCCAGCGCAGGTGCCAAGAATGCCTTGGCTCCCTTCAGATGTACAGAACAATGAGGGAGAAGCTCTTCCAAATCCTAGAAAGCCACCAGCAGGGCTTCAGGTGTCCTCACCAGACAGAGCACCACAGCTACCAAAGGAACTGGGGAAAATGACAGAGACCTGCTGGCACTGACAGAGCAGGGGCTGAGCTCACTGGGCAGAGCTGCCAGCACCAGGTTCCCAGCCCTGCCCAGCTGGCCCCATGATCTTCCCTGCTGCTCCTGAGGGTATCTGCAGCTACATGGAGCGAGCTTCAGGGAGTGCTTGCTGTTCACGAGGTCCCTTTGACCCCCAAAGGACTACCCTACTCCCTCTGCTGCTTGTCCTCCAGTCAGGGGGCAGCCGTTGCTCTCTGCCACATGCACTGGCTGGGCTGGGGACCATTACTTAACAGAAGGACAGGAATGTCCCATTCCACAGGCTTTTGGGCACTGAAAGGACTGTGGACTCACGTAAGTCTGCAGGCTCCTCATGTTGACAGACAAGCAAAGACTCACTGCTCTGGGAAGAAGAGGCATCTGACCCTTGCCACGGCAGATTACAACCTCATCTTTATCAGTGAGGGCCCAAGTGAGGGTTCAAGGAGGGAAAGGGACCCAGAGGGCAGAGTGCTTCCCTGTACCATGGGGACTCCCACTCTGGCTACAGAACTTGCTGATAACTGCTGGCACTGCTGGCCTGTTCCTCCTGTCAGATGAGGCTGTCCTACCCATAACTGAACAGCCTGTTAAAGAACATGAGTTTTATAGCAGCAACTAGCAGTGCTATTTCTATTCTGGACAGGGCATCATTAGGCAGTACCTACCAGTCCCTGGATACCATGGAAATATAGGGTGCTCTACTCATTGTTCCTCTCTGGTTCCCTATTTTCCTGGGTTTAGCCTGTTAGTCTTATCTTATTTATCCTGTTCTCTTTTTTTTTTCCTGCTCTTAGACCCCTTGACCTAGACAGGAACTGTCTTTCCCCCCCCAGTTTTTCTTCACTCTCTTCTTCTTTTGAGGGGCAGTGGGAGAGTAGGCATTTAGTATTTGTTTGGAATGGATATCATCTTGTCCTTCAAGTGAGAGTGGCTGTGGAAGAAAGAGTATATGAACAGGGGAAACTGTAGTGTTATTTTCCCAGAGTACTTATCCCATCCTGCTGCAATTTACACCTCAAGTAGTTCATGAGACAGAGATATTACCTCTATAGTTAGTCACCTTCAAAAGAGTTTTCTTCTATTAATCTGTTCACTTTTAAAAACAAAGAAAACTTTTAGACCCGTAGCATCCTATGTCCAGCAGTCCCACAATTTAACTTTGCACTCCATGAAGAAGTGCTGGCTTTTGTTTGTTTGCAACTTGCCACTTGCTAGTTTCATTTGATGTCTAGCTTCTTGTTTGAAATAGATAATGAAATATTCTTCCCTCTTCATTTCCTCCTATCATGATTTTATAGATATCAGTCCTAACTTTCCCTAGTCACCTTCTTTCCATACTCGAGAAATCCCTGTCTATTTAAATGGAATAAGAACAGGCAATCAAGTACAACAAGTTACATTCAAAATAAGGGTGTAGTGTGGGTTTATGCATAGTGTAATGCTGTTTCTCATTTTCTTCTCTATTTTTTTCCTAATTAGTAACATTGGATTGGTGGTTTTACTGGTACTAAGAATTAAGCTACTTATTATAACCCCAAGACCTCATTCGTGCATGGAAATAGTAAACTTGGAACCTACATCATTGCAAGTGTAATGCTAGGGTGCCTTTGCCTGTACGCATCATTTTACATTTCTCTAATCCAGCTTCACCTATCATTTTAACACCTAACCACTCAGTACTGTCAAATCCTTTTGCAAATCTCTGCATACAGCTTGTTTGTTCCCCCAGATGATTACTGTCATTACCTTTGTTAGCTCATTATTTACCTCCCTCTTTCATCTCGTTCATCGACAGGCACAAAATGTGAAAAAAATATCAGTCAGTCTCCTGCTCATCCTCTCTTCCTATCTTTGCCTAGCTACTTAATAATTTCAGGAACTTTTTTGATTCAACAGAAGATTCATGTCCTGAACAGCCTGGGGGGAGTGGCCTTTACAGATACGCCTTGCAAATCCAAGTACAGCCATTTGATCTCCTTTGTCAAGATGCTTGCTGACCCCTTCTAAGGCTTGTGAGGTGTGGTAGCCCTTATCAACAGTAGTGTTAATACTTCTGCAGTGTATCTCATTTATCCACACAGGCATCAATTCTGTTCTTGAGAGTCGTTATGAGCTTGCCTGCTAGGTGTATTTTGTCTACTAGCCCAAAGTTTCCTGGATCAAAATCTGTTAGTACTGAGTTTCCTGCCTTCACAGCATCTTTGATCTTCCCCTGTCTGTCCCAGCTTCCTGTCACCATCCTGGCCAGCGACTGGAAATAGTCAGAAGTAGAATCCCTAAAACTATTTTTCCCAAGTGGAACATCAACCCACGCGTTCCTCATTTGGTTCACCAAATTATGGTCTCCGATTTAGTTAAGAAATTTTGCACTGAAACTCACGCCATAAGCCATGTCTGATCAGCATCTCTGGATACTCCCAGGATATAGAAGAATGTTTCCTTTACAAGTCTAATGCATCCCTGGACTTGAGAACACGCAGCTTAAACTGACAGAGAAGCATCCTGATCGCAAAAGTTGACGTCCTTAAAATAGGAGAGTCTAAGCTTATGCCTTTTGGTAGTTATACTTTCTGTTGGGGGGCTTGAACTAGAGCTTTGGGGGTTTTTTAATCTCGATTTTTGTGTGTTCAGGTGACAGAGGACTCAGTACAACTCTTAGTAAATGATTTCAATAGTTAAGTATTTTTACCATTTGACTTTTTGCCTCATTTCCAATCTGAGTGTATCTGCGATTCTTCCGTCGCATCTTCACTGTTTTCTGCTAGGGTGAAAGGCACATGGTTTTGAGGGCTTTGAGCACTTAAAAACTGTCATCGAGTCACTTCTGTAAGTTTTTATTCATGGTTCCATGTTTATTTTCTGGCCATTCTTCAGTTTTGCAGCACTTCTCAAAATGATAATAGAATTCGACAAAGTAAATGAAAAATCCTGTTTCCACAAGTGCCAAATGCAGAGAAAATAGAACCTTCTCTCCTCCCATTCAATATTTGGCTCTTAATAGATCAAAGAACCACATCAGCTTCTTCATCTGCAGCATCACAACAGCAGCTGTTGATCTGCTGATTATCTGTTCAGATATCTGTAAGCTTTTTCAGTGCCACTGATTTCTGACAGAGAGCTCTGGTCCTCTTCACACTCTGTCATTAGATAGAGCAACTTGTATTTGGTTAGATTGAAACTCACACCGTCTATCAAAATTCAGCACTCCCAATGAATCAGATTGGCCCCTATCAGTGATTTATCCTTTTTGTTTGCATTTTCATTTTTAGCAGTTCTTCCAGTCTTTGTAGATTCCACCAAGTTTATCAGTATTTCAGATTTCCCTCAGGATTTTGAGCAACACGTTAAAACCACACGGGGCTGACAACCATGGGATCACGTAAGAAGCGCAAGCTTTTCAACCATTATTCTTTCTCTGTTACTGTTTTGCTATC
Organism: Chloroceryle aenea; assembly: GCA_013399075.1. Classification (NCBI taxonomy): domain Eukaryota; kingdom Metazoa; phylum Chordata; class Aves; order Coraciiformes; family Cerylidae; genus Chloroceryle; species Chloroceryle aenea. The sequence continues at coordinate 196,220 of VWZY01003970.1, read as the reverse complement.
TACTGAATTTTGACCTGCCATGTTCATATATTACTAGTTAAAGAATCACACGGTACTAAGTTGGTTGCTACCTGATTAGTGGCTTTATCTTGTACCAATCTAGTATTTGCATCCATTACCATGACTGCAGGTGAAGGTGCTTCTATCCTAGGCGTACCTGGCTGCAGGGAATTTCATGTAAGCCATGAAACTGTTAGACTGACAGACTCTGTTTTACATAAACCCATTCTGATTGGCGTATCGTCTTTCTAACGTTTCACTGTCAATTTTATCAGATTGAAAACATTAAGTGCCAAGGTCATCACACAGAACTTTTAAAGTTGTGATCAAAGCCCAGCTTTTTTCTTCCAGATCTTCCTTAGTAGTTCAAGACTTGGTGAAAGTTTTGATGTTTTATCCTACTGCTTAAAAATTCTTGAGTGCGAGTTATCTTGAATTGGCTGGTTTAAATATCAGTCTAAAGTCATGGTTGTTCACTGTTAGAAAGCATATCCTTATTAAATGAGCTGCAAACAATTTTTCTCCTGCTTCACCCCAAGAAAACAGTCCCTAAAATATTTACGCAGCAGCCTACAGAAGTCAGACTCCCAGTTCTACATGCCAATGAAACACTAATTCATTACTTCCATCTTCCCATGAGTTCCTTCTTAATTTCTCTCATATTACTGCCCATAAAAGTTCCAAAACTACATCTGTTGTGTTGTCCACCAAAAAAATAAAGGCTTAGGTCAATTGGCAACACACTAAAGACTGTTTTCTTCTCCTAATAACCACTGCTGATACATTTGTCTTGCAGGTATACTTTAGTATGGTTCCCTTGCAAAACTAGGCTTATGCAGTCAAGTGATTTGTTAGTCCTCTCTCCACAACAACTCAGAAACCACCTGCCTATTTCAGAACCCTGGCAAGAGAGGGAGGTGTCTCAGAGATCATCAGCTTGTACAGGCTTCATAACAAACGGCTGCTAGGTCCAGGAGACAGTCTCTGTTCTGTTCCTTCCTGGTAGAAAGAAGTTATTATCCTAGAGCTTGTTAGCTGAGCTTTGAAAGTGATCAGACTGAGAACTGCTCAAAAGAATAAAGGCCAGATTGGGAAGGAGTAATGAAGTGAGACTAAGCACAAAGCAGCCTGATCTGGAAAGAAAAGTGTCCCTTTGTCCTTCTCTTCTTCTTGTCCCTCCCCTGGGTAAGAGAGGAACACGCAGGTGCCTTTCTTTTTGTAGTCCCATTTCTTCAACCACATTGCCTATAAAGTAGAAGTTTCTACACAAGAGTTCTGTACCCCTTCCCCTTCCACCTGTGTGCATGCCAGTAAATGAATCCCTAATGCCATGCCTCAGTTTCCTTCTGCTTTACCATTTCCCCTCCTAAGCTCCTCCCTCTCAGTCCTTCCCTTAACTGACTCACTTTTATGCTGGAGGTGCAGGAGGGAGGAACCAGACACCACGATGTATGTGGATGAGACTGGATGTCTCATTTTCTCACACTCCAAGTGCATAGGCTATACTGTCCCTACCAGATCTCACTCCCCACACCTTCAGATCTGGGCAGGATGGGGGGGTGAGTAAGGAGAAGAATGAAGGGGATGTTCACTGAGTGCTCCAGCTACTTACCCCCCCTTGCCTGCCACTCTGCTATCCTGCTCCCACTCTGCTGAATCTAAAGTGACTGGATTATTAGTGGGTGGTCTTTGGTTCCCTTTCTGCTCCTGTGGATGCTATGCTCCATTCATTTCCACTTAGGAAAGCACATCCAGTGAGAAAGCAACACAGAAAGCACGTACTCCTCCCTCTGACAGCACACCAACCATTCCTCATGGAAGGAGTCCTGCAAGCCAGGCAGCTGGCTTTGGCAGGTCAGATTTGACCCAGAGGCTGATAGATGAAGAGCATTGCCTTTTCTGTTCTGCATGGCCAGCGACTGTGCACAAGCCTAGCCCAGCTAGCACTTCAGCTCGCTCTTGCAAAGCTGCCAGACCACAAAAACACGGGGAGGACTTCACCTGACAGCGGGGGTTGTTATGGTGAGGGAGTTTACAGCACATGGTACTCTCGGCAAAGGAAAGTGGTGGTAGTGGTAGGGTACAGGAGGGAACTAATGACATGTAGAAGACCTGGAGTCCTCTGGCTGGACAGGACTAAAGCACCGGGTCGAACCTGACTCAGAAAGGCAAGCAGTCCAGGCTTTAGATCCTAAGCATAGGATCACAGGAAAATTCAGCTTGGAAGACACCTCCTGAGGTCCAAAACCTTGCTCAATGCAGAATCAGCCATGAGGTTAGACCAGGTTTACCCAGGGCTTTACCCAGTCTGGTCTTGCAAACCTCAAAGAATGGACACTGCCCAACCTCTCTGGGAAACTTCTTCCAATATCTGTTCACTCCTCAGGGTCAAAAAGTTTTTCCTGATATCCAGTGTGAGCATTTCTAGTTTCTCTTCCCCCACACTCCAAAAAGCACTATTAGGTTTTTTTAATTTTTTTGAATCTTTATTCACCATTTTATGTCACTTCACAAAACATGTTTGCTTCTGTTTGTCTTCTGTGCAAAGACATGAGAGAAATCAGAGACAACACTGGAGAAAAAAACAGAGAGCAATGTTGAGTTTAATAGGCTTGAGCTTTCTATTCATTTAAATCCATTCAAGGAATTAAGAGAGATCTTGTCACAGTAGTCAGATGGCCAACATTAGGAGATGTCTAAGCTGTGGCCAGAGGTACACTTCCAATACATTCAGACATCAGCGCAGGCCTGAAATCTTAAATTGGGCTAATTCAGTTACTGACAGTAACCAAGCTGATCTTTGCATTCAGTTGGCGCTCAAATATCTACAAGTTCCCAGGTGGATTCTGCAGCTCCAGCTGTCCAGCATCCCCAGAGAAAACCTCCTTTCCATTCACTGAAACCGAGTCCCAGCTCTGTCGACAGCCCCTAGCCAGCTCTCTGAGAACTGCAGTGGGGTAATTACCACCAATACACAGACCTGCCATCGCTGTGATCCGAGGCACAAGTCATGCAAAGCTCGTTATGTAATTGCCATAATGCCACTGTAACCCAAAGCACACTGAGGTGTGAGCGAGTACAGCTGTGGAGAAGGTGACTGGGTATCGGTTTAGCCTTTTCAGATCACTTTTCATCTCTTTTTTTTTATCATGTCCTAGGAAATCCTCATCTGATCTTTGCCATTCTGATTTGTGGTGTCTCCTGGAAGATATTGTATTACTCCATTTCGATTTTACCCACATGGAGCTGCTCTGTTACGACCCTCTCAATTACTTTTCCCCAGGGAGAAATCACCAGAAAACTCATCTTTAGGAAAGAAAATGTAAAGTTGCACATCACTAAACATGTGCAAACTATGACATCTAACCAGATCATAGTAAAACGTCCCTGCGGGAGATGAAGAAATCATGTGGCTTGCTCAAAACTGGAATGGAAAAAGGCCTGGAGCAAGCTCAGGGCAGAATCCTGCACTGGCCCTTGCGTGATGAATAAACTAAATGTGACTGATTACAAGCTTTCTATCACTACATAAAAACTCCCAAATTCCAAGTTCAAAATCTGCTACGTGCAAATTCCAAGTTCAAACCAATACAAGTGTATCACACCTCTACTGCCTCTAGGAGCTATCTGGTTTGGGAAAGGCAATACAGAGCCTGTGCATTGAACTCAGCTTGCAAAAATCTAACCAGACAGAACGCAAAACTCCACTCACGCTAGGGTGATAGTTTCCAACCACATCCTAGAGTTCTCAGAGCTAGCACTAAAAGCACCGATTTCCCAAAACAGGTCTGAAGAAGGCTGGACTGAAAAATCTAGGCTGCCAAATTAAAATTGCTCTGAACAAACCTCCTTAGGTGGGGGAGTCCAAGTACAACTGGAGAATCTCACCTTCACGCTGCTGAACCCCTAAGACTCCAAGGAGATGAAGCCCTTACTGAAGCAGTGTAAAAGTTTCAGGTGAAGCAGCCATCAGCCACTATCAATCCATTTACATCGGACTCCCACAAGGATTAGAATCACAGTTGTGAAATCCCCCTTTTAACACACACCTCCGTAACACAAGGTCAAGGAAAATTCCTCAGTGAACTGTATAAATAGGTCCTTAATGTCCACTGTGCTTTCGCCATCTAGAACGAGCACAGATTGCATACACCAAAAGTCACTGCAGGATGGAAAGCCCAATATCTTTACCATTAAGATCTATATTTAAGGAGTGTGATTTGCAGACAAAGTGAATTTTCAATTATTATTACCCCATCATCATTTGAATGCATACTCTTTTATATTTTCATCTGTGCCCACGTTACCTGTAGGACTTTTATAAATATATCTATATCTAAAGACATCTATTCTCATATTTATTGTTGGGCTTTTTTCTCATATATAAATATATATGAGAATGATTTCTTGCAATAGCTCAGTTATACAAGGCTTTTTTTGTAACACAGATTCCAGGTCACAGATCATAAAAATGCTGCCATGCATAGGAAGAAATACCTGTGTGGTTAAGTATGACAGCTTAACCACATTTTGGAGAGTGGATGTTAGGAGGTGCACGCTTGTTCTTTACTCAAACAGCGTTACGGGGAGAGAGGAGAAGAATTAACGCTGCTAGTTCAGGCACAGGTGGATAAAGGGGATATGGACAATTTGCCAGCTAATGGGGTAATAATGCCCTTGGCAGGGTGTGTGTGGAGGGTACAGGAAAGGCAGGAGAGGGAGGTGGTACATGTTTGATATCTCTTAAAGACACAGATCCAGGTGAGTTTGAGGAATCTTAAGGAATACTGCAATGACCATGTGGACATTGCAGAAGGCACTAAGGGACCTCTTTCAGTCATAAGGACGTTTGAGATCAGGAAGGGACATAGGCTAGATGGGGGAGTTAGATCCCAAAGGAGGAACTGGAATCTAAACTTTGCTGCTGCAGGAGTAGTTGGTTCCCTGAAGTGCTTACAAAGGGCTTTGCCATTGAGCCAAGATGTGCCACAGCACCAGGCTTTGACACAGACCCTCAGATTTATTCTGGGGAGGTGGCCCAACTCCCTTGCCCTCGGAGGCTTCCCTTTTCCCACAGCGCCTGTGTGCTATGTGGAAAGGCTCGAGAGACATGTACTACCAAATGAGCCGTGTTCTTTCTCTTTGAGATTGTTTTGATGGCTTGAATGACACATCCCCATGTAACTGATGCCTGCACATGTGGTTCGCACTGAAAGAAATTTTCCTGCAGGGGGGAAAAGAGTGCCACAGGATGCTGATTTTACCTGTAGAGACCTGTGCTTAGGGATCGAGGGATCTCTTGGTATCTGCATATGTGTAGGAGGGGAGAGCTAGGTCACACAGCCTAAAAGCTGGGGATCCTCTGCTGTAAAATGTGCGTGGCCCAGTGGAAAGATGAGATTCCTCCCACTCTGTCCCCTCGCAATGGCTCTGCGAGAGGGAAGGGATTCAGTTTGGTTTGCCGTTTTCCACTGAAGTCTGCTTAGGGGGAAGGGGGAGAGATGAAGACGTGCGGATCATGCAACGTTATGTATTCTCGCATCACAATAAACTGCTACCGAGCAAAGCAGGCAGCCGCCGGCCGCCTGATCCCGCTTCGGGAGGCACGCCCCACACCCACCCCTTTCTCCAGGGGCACCGCACTGCCCCACATGTTCCGCGACCTTCCGGACGGGTGACGCGACGAGACGAGACCCCAGCCCCA